>VUQG01021301.1:31031-61129 GCA_015106755.1 Etia nguti | reverse complement strand
TCTCAACTCTTCGTAAGGTTTAAACTTCCCTTGCACTCTTGCTGCATGTTTAATCTACTCCTGCTTAAAAGGATATGAGAGATGAGAGAGAGAAAGTAGGAGGCAGGCCCACCACAGCTCATAAGCACTTATAAACAACAGACAGTAGACTGCATTAAACAAGAGAGTCTGTAAAACTGCCTTGAATTACAGAAGTTTTGCTAAACTTTAAAATTACCTGATGCCATAACAACCTCACAGTTTACATCCTTTGCAGTTGAGGCACTTCAAAAACAAGCCTGAGCAGAAACTGCAGACCAGGCAGGTCAAACTCAATTTACATTGTGGCACACCTGCAGCCCACTTTGACCTCAAGTGGGTAAAACTCCCCTTTCTGCCAGTATAAAGAAATTTAACAACGCATCGAGTCCCTCAAGTATCTTAATATAAGAACAAAGAAGTGTCGTTTCAACATTACGTAGGAAAATACTGTTAAAAAATCCAAAATCTAGGCCCTCCCTCAAAATTTACAAAACCATCCAGTGGGAAAATCTTGTGATTGACAAATCACTACGGTATGAGCTCGTCTGTCCAACTCAGATCCACACCCGACACATGTCTGGTTTTGAAAAGGCAAGATTGCAACATCCAAAATGCTCAGCACAAGGCTTCATCGTCAGCTGACATCACAGTGGCTCTATCAATTTTTTTGTTTTTAAATGAACAGTTCTCACTGAACATCTCTAAAGAGACAATTCTGCAGAGAAGCCCCGATATGCTTAAATGCCATCCATGCACAGAACTCCAGCTGTGACCAGAGTGTGGTTTAAGGTCACTGCTTGTGTGCTTGGATGCCTTTAAACTGGATCCACATGAAGAGCACTTTGAAGACCAGTTGAGCCACCACAGTAGCCACATCTGAGGACGACATGCAGACGTCTGAAGAGGACACTTGTCCTCAAAATAAAGATAAAGCAGTTTGGCAGAAATCGCATAACCCAAGCGTGGCATTTCAGTCACGTGATAACACCGTTTGCTGTGTGAGGGTGTGCGAGGGACGCGTGAGTGACCTCAATTTGTCATATCTGAAGTGATAAAAAGTGAACCAATGATAACAGGACAAACGCCATTGGCTAAAACACCAAGTGCATCCACGGCCAAACACATTTATATCTTATAAGTGCCTTACGTTCACACGCACGCAACAGTTAGGGAGAAAATTTGCTTGTATACTGTAGCAGTCAAACAATTAGTCAAATAAGCAGTTCACATACTGACAATAAATGATTTTCTCTTTTATCTACAATTTCTTTGACAACCGTTTAATTGTTTTCACTGACTATGAGCAAAATATATAAAGATACTGGCACTCTCAGTGCCCAAAGCAATGTTTATGCAAAAGTTTCATCAAGATTAGTTCATTCATCTAGGAGGAGATAGAGAACATACACAGACTATTATGACTATTTGTATTCCTCATTCTATTCTCCAGTTGTAAAAATATGTAATTCTATATAATCTATACACCAATTCTTTTAAAAAAAGGAGGGAAAACATTAAAATGTGGATCATAGCCTTCTCCTCTTCATTTTACTGAACCTCCTCCACGGATGTGGACAGATAAATGAATACCTACTGATTCCAAATTTTAACATATGTTTTTTTAAAAGCTATCAGGCCAGCTGCCAGCTTTTATCAAAATTGGCCTCATTTTAATTTGCACAAACACAGGCTGGACTTAAAGCAACCAGCACATACGGCTTATAGGATTAAACATGCATAATAGGCTGCTTTGCAGCTACATGCATTTTGTCCGGTCAAAAATTGCTTTAAAAAATGGCTCCTTTGGTAGTAAAGGCTGCCGACCTCTGATCCAAAACATTTCAACACACAACTGAGGAAACCGTGCCTTTGGTTGAAAGTTTTAGTGAATCCCTCGAGAGATCAAGTCTCGCTGTCACGTTGTTTCAAATATTTATTAATGATTTGATAAGCTGCACTAAAATATGTTGACCTCTAAGATAAAATGTCAACTAATCAACTACATAAGTTATACTAACTCATTACCGCCATCTTTCATTGCCTAAATCGACCCTCAGAAGCTCAGTTTGCGTCAGGTGATTGTGGAAAAAACCCAAAACAAAACAGTGATTTAGCAGGTAGAATAGGACCCCTGCACAGGAATGACACACATGAAACATTTATGATGTTTGCAGGTAACTCAACACCCGCACACTGCGTCCTGCCTGGGAGTAGATACTTCAGTTCAAAGCTCAGAAAACAGCAGGCTGAAAGGTGATAGAGAACAGGTATCTGCAGCTCTATAAAATAACGTTTATAGCAATAACAGCAGCAGCACGTGGATACAATATTTATCTCGTCCTGAAGATTCTGCGTCATTATGTAACCAGATCCGCGAACATTTTTATGAAGCATTTTTTATTGGTGTACTGCACTAAGATTAGACATAGGGTGGGTCTACTTTGTTTTCTAAGGTCGGGCAGAAGTAGTCAAAGAGGAAACGAGGCAAAACAGAGTTTAGGTTTTCACTTCTCTAACGTCACAGGGATGCAAACTTGTCGCCATGATCCTGGGTATCCCCCCCGGTAAACCCAACAGAAAACACCCCGCAGTTTGGAGATACCCAACCCTTCCACCCGCACATGTTAGTCACAGAGTCTGGAGCTGTAAAAACAAGCAAGAAAAACTTAACATACAAGTCAAACTACTACTGCTGCAAATCAGTCCAAGTGTTGCCCGTCGAGTTGGCCTTTCCCGTCTTTTTTCTTACCGTCGGACTCGTAAAGATCCCCACCTTGGATAAGAGCGCACAGCGTGACGATCAGCAGCAGGTTTCCAACGCACTCGCTCTCTGAGCCCTCCGCAATAAATTTCCGTGTTTTCCACAGCTCCACAACGTCCCACTATAGAAATAGTACACAGAGATAGTCTAAACGTAACCTAGATCCTTAACCTGGTCCGCGGCGCACACAGTAGAGGTGAGCCCACACTGATCTTCTTCTGATTGCTCCTCCCACAACACACTCATGTCCACTGAAGAGGTGTTTCTCATTTTTTTTAATACCTTTTGAGAAATGAACACGTGATGATATGATTAGCGGCATTTATGTGAAAGTAGCCTGTAAATCCTGTAAATCAGGGAGCCATAGTTGCAGTCTGTAAGTTAATGGTGTCAGATATAAGTACTTTTCTAACTATTACTTTTTTCTGAACTGTCCCACTCGGACCCACACAACCTCTGGATCAGATGTCCTGCATAAGAAGATCTGCCTGATCAGGGAGAAGTTTGCCTTATTTATTTTTGAGAATTTAGATTTGAAGTCGAGATTAGAGTGTGGGTTTGAGAGCAAGCAGGCTAAGAATAGGTGCTGTACAACGTTTTCCCCTATATTCCTCCCCGACTTTCCAAGTTGTGTATAAATCTGGGCTTCAGCATGTCTAACTCCACCCACATCTCCAGCGGGATCATAATCATTGTGATTTCCAGCATGAAATTATACTGTAGAGTTATAGAAGAGACACAACCTCCATTTATGCTTGATTGAAAGATATCTTTAGCCCAAGTCATAATTTAAGAAGTTAGATGCAAACGTATCTATAGCCCATAATTTCCGGTAGTTACACTGAGTCTTATAGGGGGACTTTTATCGGGCATATTTTGACAGATTTGGCTCTGACTTCAGTGAGAGACGTTTTTTGTTTTTTGTTTTTTAAGTTTATGGTTATAAAGATGAACAAGCCTGTAGCGGCATCTGGTGGCAAGACAGATGAATTGCATCTCCTCAGAGTAGCCTTTCAAAGGAAACATGTCAACGACCGTCAAGAGTTATTACAGCAGCAGGTCGCAGGTATAGTTCTGAATCACTGGAGGTTCGTATAAATATTAAAGCTATGTAAATTAATACAGGCTTCTTAATGATGAAGATTAATGATGAATGTATAAAGGGTCGGGATACATGTGTCTGTTGACACACCCGGAACTTAAAGCTTACATAAATCTCATTGGTTGACGACGACATTTTCTAAATAAAGATTTATACAAATTTGAAACGAAACAAAAAAAAATTAAAAATCTGTTTCTGCAATACAAAATATCCAAGGGAGGGGGGATTCATCATCAGGGGCCTTGGACTCATAGATGAAGTTGTGGTGGTAGCTGCTATTTCATCATCTGAAGTTTTTTTTGTTTGTTTCGGGGGTTTTTTTTCTTTTTCTAATTATTCATATACAATGACTTGTTGACTCATAAATGTGATACATATCTGTCATTAGTGATATGAAGTCAGAATAAAGGCAAAAAGAAGATTTCCATCACATAGTAAAAGTGGCTTTTAACATAAGATATTTTAACTGGCGAGAAGGAGAATATTACATATTTTACATATAACCCACTCGTAATTACTGTTGACTGCGGGGTATTTGTCAATGTAAACGTAGATATTAGACATGAAATAATAATGTTGTTTGGTTTTTTTGTTTGTTTGTTGTTGTTTTTTTAAAAACTGCATACAAACATCGGCAATAACGAGTCCTGCCTGCGGGGGTCCGGTCACGGGATGTCACCACCTCTGTCTGTCCACAGCGGGGCAGGACTCGGTGAAACTTCTAGTGGACAGGACAACAGCCGACTGTGTCGTCGTGTTATGCTCACAGATGACTGAGCAGCCAGCTGCTCCCAAAATCTCTCCTTTTTTTTTCGTTTTTATCTGTTTTTTAAATTTCCACATCGTTTCACATCAATATGGCAGAATCCAGGCGTGAGGAGGAGGAGGAGGAGGAGGAGAAAGAAGGGGAGCGCACAAGCCAGGCATCGGGTATGGTGGTGTATCAGGCTGTGATTTATCTGCAGATCACTTACTTTAAAAAAAAAAGCTGAATCTTGGTTCAAGTGTGAACACTTGCAAAACTGACGAAATCATTTGTGTAGAAACGCAATGTGAGCAGCAAATGCTGTGAAAAATCTTCATTGTTATGCGGGGGACGATGCTCCATTCATAAAACCTGTTACTTAGAGCTCACAACTTCAAGAGTCAGCGTTTTATTCTTATTTAAACACAGAAAATGTGAGAGAGGAATGATCCCTAGAAATCCTAGAAATGTATAAAAGGTGTGCAAGCCTCTCATGGGCCTGCAGGATCTTGCCATCTGGCAGGATTGAGAGACCGGTGTTAGGATTAATTTGGGCAAATGCAGAAGGATTTTAATAACTATGTTTTGATGTTGCTTCAGAAATCTGAACACAGTATAAAGTAGTTACAGGCTGTTGTAATGCTCTGATTTTCTGTGTGGAAGCAAACCAGTACTTTATTTAATAACGCTCTGACTGAAGTGCCATTTACATCAGTTTCTCTGTTTCTTATAATCACACAACTATGGATTTTAATCATCCAGCTTGTGATTACAGAAAATTCCCACCCACTGCTGTACTCATAACTTGCTGCTTTTCATTTTAGCCCTGGCTTGCCCACAACAGTTAAGTACCAAAATCGTTTTACCCCAAATAATCTTTGTTTTTCTTAGCAAGCAACCCCGCCCCATGTCAAACCCAGCAGTGTCAGACCCCCGACACACCCTCTCATACCACACCCTGACTCCACCAGCTGTCTGCATGGAAATTCCTGTCAGTGTCTGAACAGGCAGGCTGCTGTGTGATGAACACGTTGTCGTATGTACTTGATAGAACTTGTGATAATAACAGAAAATCGTCTGACCCACTTCAGATACTACTTCGGGCAGTTTGCACTGTGAATCACTCATTAGCATCGACACCATCTAATCTTCCCGGACATTGCTGCTGACATTGTATTATTCACTCGTGACACCGTCATTTGGCAGCTTTAAGCTGTCTTGTTTTTAGAGTGAGGGCAAATCTGTTTTCAACAGTTAACAGCAGCACTTCCTGGATTTTGACCTGAGTCACACTTTAGAATCTTTTCCCCCCCAAAGGTGCTTCAGCATGTTCTTGATAACCTGTATAGGATAGGGAGCAAATTTGCTTATCGAATTGACTGCTCTCTTAGCTCATATGGAGTTCAGGCTGGTGAAGCGTGACACTTGAAGGCAGATTGTTCTCCATTTGGTGCTAGTTTCACCAGCTGCTTTGTGACTGCTGCCACTTGTGCTGAGTAACGTCAGCATGTGTTTGAGGGAGAGTATGGCTGCGAAGGGGAAACCTTTCCTGCTGACTTCAGCTGCTTTCTGGTATCAGTGAACCTCTAATGGTAAATAATTCTCTTAAAGAGAACCACTATTGTTACATACAGGGGCAACACATGTTCCAGTTTCTTTATTTGGGATGATCCTTTTGCTTCATTGGTCAGTGTGTTGGTTGTTCCACCACTTCAGCCCTGATTTATATGCCTTGACAGCCATCTGATGCATGGGTGGTCAATCCATTTTCCCAGGGGGCCACATGAGAAATAGGGACTGCTTTAGAGGGCTGCTCAAATAAACTGAACCCAATTCTGCTTAAAATAAACGTTATCTCTTCATAAGCTTAACTGCTGTTGCCTTCCACAACAGTCTGAGATTCTCATGTGCCCCCCTGGGAAAATGGATTGCCCACCACTGATCTGATGGATAACCATGAATTTGAGTGCAGATATTCACGTTCCTCCCTAGACCACCGTTGTTGTCTAAGCTGGTTAACGCTGTAACCTGATAGCATGCTGATGTAGGCAGAGAATTGTATGGCTGTAAGCGTTTAGTATAACCATTGAATGGCATGTATTTATTCTATATCATGTAAGACTTTTAGAAGGATTTTATCATTTTTTAACTGAATAATTTGGACTCATAGATTGAGTTACAGTTTACAACCTTTTTGTATTATAGGGTGAATGACCCTCAATGAGTAGGCACTTTACAGCAGTGGAAAGGAAAAAACCAAGCTCAAGGAGAGGCAGTCAAACTGGTGTGTGTGTGTGGGGGGGGGGACTCAGATACCACAACGAGGTAGTTCTTGGCCTGAAGTCAGCTTCATGATGCTTAAGTATGGTACAAGACTATGGTACAGGCCTGCCTGAAGCTTACTTAAACTGGTCTGCATTCACCAGCTGATATAATCTGTAATTTCTGGCATTTGCTGCTGGCTATAGTAGAATCAAAAATCGGTGTTCACTGTGCAAAACCTCCATAGGACTCTGGAAAAATCACATTTATGCCTTGTTGATTCCCTAAATCACTGCAGTTCTATTGGAGGGATGAAACATCATTCATTTGAAGTTTTGAACATGATAGTGGAGAGCTTTGTCTCTCTCGAATTTCCCAAAGCCATTCTGTTGGACTGAGATCTGGTGACTCATATGATTCATGTTGTTTTCAGACAATCAGTCCATCTCTGTGCGACGTGGAAGCATGATCAGTCAAGAGTTTCTGTTAATTTGTCACACCTCTGTGTGTGAGAGGTATTCATGCCTAACATCTCACGCATAGGTGAGCTTAACCAAGACAAAACTGCAGTGCTGTTATTGGTGCAGAGGCCTTATGACTAATAGTGAGGTTTTTGACATCCATTAAAGGACAAGTACATTCAGTGCATTCAGAAGTGTTCAGGTTTACAGTTTATACTTTAAACCATGTGAAATGTATCAGCCTGCATCACTTTCTTTTTCACACCAACAGACAGAGAAATGGATTCACTTTGGTACTTTTCAGATATTTCAAACTCACTTTCTCTTTCAAATCCATAAAGATACTGATACAAACTTAATAACATGTATTGTTTGCATTCCTATAAGACCGAATCTGTGAAGAACAACTGGCAAATAGGCTACTTAAAGTGTAACCAGATACTTTGTTTCTATCCTCTAACTTCAGTATGTAGCTCACTGAATTGTGTTTAATTTTCATTAATTTTTTTAAATGAAAAAATACATCTAAAACCTGCAAAATCAGAAAATATCTGAATCTTTTAGTTTTGACTATATTATTTATAGCCTATAGGACATTTAAACAACAGAAGTGGACTGTGCTTTAGAGACAGGCACGTTTACATTCCAGGTCTCCAGAAAAGCCTAGTTTCAAAATATATAAAGAAATTCTCCGTATCAGTATTGGCAATACTGGCCCTGTATTTACTTGATATCAGATCAATACCAAATTGTGCAGTGTCACACAGCACTGCTGGTTTCTTTATCTTCATATTAGAGCTATGAGTTTTTGGTAGCTCAGGTAGTAGAGCAGCAGGTCTATCAATCAGAAGGTCAGTGAACTGATCCCTGACTCCTCCGGTTGCCCTGAGTTGCCACATGATAAATCTGTGTGAGGGTGTGAATACTAGAAACTACTTAGGCATAGATAAAAGCGCTGGATGTGTGTGTGTGTGTGGCTGGATGAATGAGATTAGTAGTAGAAAGTGCTTTGCGTGCTCACCTGAGTAGAAAGGTGCAGTACATAACTAACAGTCCATTCAGCTTACTTGGATTTACTCTAGGATTGCTTTGAATGAGTGCTCTTCAGGTGCTCTGTGAAATTTAAACTGTTTTTAAAAAAAATAGATCTTCCATTTATCATCGTATTTTTAATTTTCTTTTCAAAATCCTTTAGTTAGTTCAACATTTTTTTAAAAAATACTCAAGAGTCAGATTCTTTCATGCATTTGAAATTTAACAGTTAACCATTTAAGCATGAATAAATGCTGACCTTGTGACAGAGTAAATGTAAATTTAAAGCTGCTGAAGTTAATTATTTAACGGCTGTAGACCCGTGTCAGCTACAGTATGGATGACAGAGAGTCGCGTGAACATTTCTGTGACTTGACAGGTAAAAGATTAATATGGTGCAGTGTTACGTTGAAAACCTCCACTTCCTGATTGACCACATTCCACTTCATCAGATTGGCCGAGTAAACACTGAGACATTATCGGCCGTCCTTCTTTTTTGCTGTTGCCTGTGGGTGTGTGACTGCCTGCTTCAGCTTCGTTGGCACAATCAGAGGGACGCTCGGTGGACCGGGAGGGAAAATATTGATTAGAAACAACCTTTTTATGCTGAACGCTTGATATTTTTTCCTTTAATTCCTCTCAGGTAAGGCTGTCAGCACATGGTGTCATCACTTCTAGTGATGCAGGTGTGCTTTTGTGTCACTTGTGTGACTTCTGTTATAAAGTGTTGATATTTTATTAAGTGTAAAAGTTTCAGAGCTCCTGAGACTTCATCCTGTAGCCACTTAAAAATGTCTGTGTCGTGAAGTGAAAGCACAGAAGCTGTGTTCTCCCATGCTGTGTAAATTGAGGAAGCGGCACTATGGCTTAAACAGATAACAAGTAACAGGTGTGACAGGTGTGTGTCATGAACAACTAGGTCAGGTTTGTGGTTTGAGGCATTAAAAACAATGCCTCCTCTGTCTCTGCCTGGTTGTCTTCATTATACTTCAAGGACAAATGACTTTAGTTTAAATGACTGAATTTACTCTTTAGCTTGTGCTGATAAATGCTGGAAATCAGCTTCTGGTTTGTAAAAACCTAGAGATCAGGTCATGGACCATATTAGTCCAGGAAATAACTATGCATGTGTTTATAGTGCTTCCTGAAGGAAAGCAGTTCATTTTAGCTGAACTGGTTCATCAACATGTTATTGTCCACCCTGCTGTTATGGTTTCAGTTCTTGTATTTCTAGTTCACACAGCACTGTCTGGAAGCAGTGGGAGAGTCTGGGGTTTGTCTTATAAAACAGTGGCTCAGACTTTTGCTTTGTTGGCTTTAGCGTGGACTGTGATGTCAAAATATTTGATGTAGTGATGTCATACTAAGTTGCCTTTTTAAAAACTGCTATCTTCACCCGCTGCTTCTTTTGTGTATTTTTATCCTCATTCTGATCTTCAGTAAGTTGCTTTACCAGTAGGACCAGCTCATGTTTTAGAAAGATCATTCCATCTCAAATCAACATGCACCTACGGCTCAACCATCTCTGATTTGCTTACAAATTTTATGGTTTGGACATTTAATCATTGCTGTGAAATTTTATCTGTCAAATACTTTTTTTTTCCACACTTCAGTGTTTACATATGGATGACTCAAATGCTATTAAAGATTTTCTCTGGCGTTTCTTGCCATCAAAATCAATCAGGATCTGTAACTTGGAAGAGCAACATCTAAAAATGTCCAATTATTGAGTAGTTAAAATTTGAAGAAAAAATAATATAATCGTGAAGTCTTGTAGATTTTTTTTAAAAATTGATATTGCAGAAGATTTCTGAATGAATATAGTTGTGTTTTGCAATAATGCAGAATAAAAAATGCAGAATACTTTTCCATGTCAAATTTTTAGTCACAAAAGTGAAGAAATCTGGATTGAGCAAATATAACAAGTTGTACCACAAAAACAAAAATATCAGTAGATGTTCTAACAGTAGATAGTTTCCAGATGGTACTCTGTTAAATACATGCATATTTTTTCATTTTCACGACCTACTCTACCCAAAGGACTATCCGCTAAATAACATTTTTATCATAGTTGTGACTAAGAATTTAACTTAAAGTATTCTACAGGTTTAATTGCATCATTGTGAAATTCAACTTGTTCAGAAATTATCACTAGTTGTCTTTTGATATGTGAAGCTTTTTTTTTCTAAGTGAGTGCTCAAATGTGACTTTTTTTTTTTCATATTTTAACTGACCAATACTAAGACATTTTCTGATGTATCTGTGCTAAATTTTAGATCCTGAATCATTTTGATAATAAGAAAAGCCAGTGAAAATCTCAGGCTTTTCTCTTTAATAATGTTTGCAATATTCATGTCCAAACACTGACTCATGCTGGTAGTGGGTCAATGGACCGTTTTTCAAAAATATATCGCTTGAAAAAAATCTGATGCATAAGGTTGAAATTTCATAACAATCATTATGAAAAAAGTTTTTTTCTAAAAGATATAAGTTAATTGGAGATGATCGAGCAAAAAATGTTCAAGTCATGTTAACATGGCTTGTTTCTGGATTCAGTGAAAGCAGCCATTGCTTCTGGTCAATTGACCTATAGTTCATTTCAGTCACTGCACCATGATAAGATTAATATTCCACTAAAAATGATCAACTGTGATACAACTAACTTTTCTCATAGATCTTCATTGCATTAATATTCACAAGTATGTTATCTTTGTTGCTCCACGTTACTTATAAAACCTGTCTCTCTCTGTTTTCCTCTGCAGATCGTGCTGAAAGAACCAAGAACCAAGAACATTTGCATTCCAGGTACTTGATTTCATGCTGAGCTGAAGTTTTGTATGTTCCATCCAGCAGCAGCTGTTCAGTTTCACCAAACTTCAGCTTTAGCTGGAAGCAGGGCTCTGTCCCCTTTAACAGCCAGATCTGCTGATGGTGAGGTTGTGAATGGACCAAACAATGCGGTGATCTATCCTCGCTGACAGACAGAAGGTTAACACAATGATGAGTAGACACCGTGCTGCTTTTTTCACTTGGTGTTTACACATGTTAAGAAGACAAACGCGTGTAGACCTGAAAATCTGTCACGTTATTTAAAGCTTTCATACATCATGGATTTGTTTGTGACCTTTTAAATCCACGTGGTTCCAACTTAAGCAGTCAACTAAATTAACCGCCCGGCACAAGGAGGGAGGATTGTTGGGCTTTTGTCAGATAGTTTATATCAAGGACTCGAGTCTTAACAAGCAGGGAAACTGCTCTTCTCCTATAAAGCGGGAACTTATTGTGCTTTGCCTTTATTTGTGTGTGGTTACAAAAGTGAATGCATTTATTAAACATACCAAAAGTTTCATTAATGTGGTCAGTGTATTTATAAGTGGGCTTAAGTCCCAAAAGCTTCAACCCGTGCCGAACACTTGGATTCAGACAGTTTTTACCCCTCAGCTGTAAAAGACTGGTGGAGTAAGATACCAGTAGGATATCATAAGTGGACAAGTTTGAATCCCAGTGACCTTGATCACAATGTCAAGGTCGGAGGTCATGTTTTCTGAAAATCTTGTGAATGCGATACCTCAAGAAGGAAGTCACCTTGGATTTTCAAATTCATACCACAGAGGCATCTACTAAAAATCTCAGGCAAGTTTGAATCCCAGTGGCCTTGACCTCAAGGTAGGAGGTCAAGTATTCTGAATACCCTGTGAATCTGATAACTCAAGGCGACACTGAATTTGATACCATAGGTGTGAGAGAAGTAGCACTTGCACTTTTTTTTTCTACTGTTGGGTCTCTGTGATGTCACTTAATGCTGGTGTCCGAGGCACCAGCACTATACAGACATGCTCACCGTTGGTTGAGCATGTCTGTATTTAAGCATAGCTGCCCACCTGCTGCTTAAACCGTCTGTTTGAGAGAGGTAGCCAATCAGAAGAAAGGAGATAAAACGACTTATTTCAGACAGCCCAGTCTAAGAAATATGAGTTGCATAATTAACTCTAAACTCTAAGAAATATCAAAGAAATTATTTAAATGTATTTCAACACTTTCTTTTTTTTTTTTGCTTCTATCAAATATTTTTGCCTTTTATCTGATGTAAACCTTCTTACTGTTTCCTTAACCACAATAATCCAAAATAGTCTGCCATTTATCAGGTATATTTTTATCATTTATATCTATAAAATATTTAAGCAATTCATCTCTGCCTCTTTGTCAATCTATTTTTTGGATCATCAACAATAAGGAGTAGCTGCATGGAGTTGCACTGCAAGGCTTGTTAAAACGAAGAGTAACCAGATTTCTGATTAACCATTGTGTCACCGCAAAAGTATGAACCTGCTGTTGATGATAAACAAGCTTCTTGTTCTGCTCTCTTTTCAGTCCGGGGCCTCTCTCCTCAATACGAACTGCTATCAAACGAAGTAAGTTCGCCTAAACCAGCCTTCTGAGAGACGTTTAGAACCTTTTTATAGTGTTTCTTTACATGTTTTTCATGTGGAAGAGTAATGAGTCTTCTTTCTAAAGTTTGGTTTCAGCAGGATTTTTTATAAAGAGAGAAATATATCTGTAGAATGATTAACTGGAACTGACATCTTATTGTTTTCATCAGAAATGTAAAAATAAACATTGTAGTGTAGACATTTCTTATTGAAAGTTATTTGTTTTAAAGTGCAATGGGGGCAAAGTTCATGTTACTTTTTTTTCCCTTCTTCCTTTAGCGAGAAAAAACTCTCAGAGCAACAACAGAGACGGGAGGTACTGTAAAATGTTCCCATCCTCCCACATCCTCCTACTCTTTACATCTCACCTGTATTGTTTGCTTCTTAAAAGCTTAATGAAACCAAATATCTGATTTGTGGCATGTGTTTCAGAGAACCGTGCTTTTGTTAACAAATCTAAAAAGTAATCATCAGTAAAATAATTGCATTTAAGATGGAGGAGAAGTGGGTGTGTAGGTGCGTTTTTGTTGGGGGGGGTTTCATGTAGGGGGGGGTCCTCATTGTGCTATGGTGGTTTGTCTTCCAGGCGACCACAGATCACCTTTGTAGCAGCAGAGCCTCTGACAAGTAATATCTGGTTCACAGGATCCTCAGTGGTTTCTCCTCCTCCTCAGCCGGGCTCTCTGTCCCAGGTAGGTTTCACCTGAGCAACAGTGTCTCAGTGTTGCCTATTAATAAACACTGATGAGCACATGTCAATCCTCGTATCAAGGTATTTTAAAATGATCAAGGTGTATCATAGCCAAGGGTGTGTGATGTGAAAAAATATTTATTCTAAAAATAAGACAAACACGGGCACGCGCACACAAACGCTTTGACTGAAAGGTTCAAATTTTAGGTCCAAACATAACTGGATCGACCTATAAAAGCATGTCTAATGAAAACAGTGATAACAACAATAGTAGAAAAGTTAAATAATTCTATTATTCTAGATACAAGACACAGAAATGTCATAGTAACTGTGAAAATCTCTCCTTTTCATGACTCCAATCCCACCATCCTATGACCAGGTGATCAAAGAGAAGACTGGGGAGGAACACACTGTAAAGCCCACTGCAGCCCCCCGCCGGAGCAGCTGCACAGCCACAAGCGCCACACAGACTGACTCTGCCGCTGCCGTCACACGGCGTTGTGACACTCCACCGTTGGCTGAGAAAAGACCTGCTGGTGAGGCATAAAAGGATCATTACTGTCTGCTGAGCATTCATAGCAGGTTTGACTCTAAACACCGTGGTTCTTAATGCTTTCAGGTACAAAGCCACAAAAGCCACCCAGGCCCTCGCTGCCAAAACAAGCAGACAGAAAAGCAGCAGAGAAGGTTGTGACAAATACTGCAGCACTCACGAATGCTGAGGACCAAAGTGACCCTGACTCTGATGGAAAGCAACTTCAACAGCAAGAATCCACGCGCACGTGCGCCCGATCTGTAACCGTGCACTGGAACATTCCCGTAAACCATCCTTCTGTTGCCCCTGAACCTGGTGACGCCACTCTTTCTCCTTCAAACTCCAATCGCAGCAAACGTCCCGTTCCACGCCCTCGCACGAAATCCCTTAAGCAAGCAGCCGAAGAGGAGGCCAAAGTTCAGACTTTGGTCGAGATCGGTGAAAATTTTGAGGATATTCAATCTGATAACCAGGAGGTCTCCTCAAATAAGTATTTAAAGGAGCTGTTGGAGGTTTTCGGTGCAGATAACAAGTGCGAGCAGGGCGGTGGCATCACTGACCGACCTGACGAATCCTCGCAAAGGGAAGATGCTGCTGACGAGATGAGCGGCAACAACAGTCAACGTAGCATCCGGGCCAAGATCCAGGCATTTGAGAGCCAGGCTACCAGCGAGGATGGGAATGAATCTAGCAAACCGCAGCTTCCTCCCAGGAAGCCATCCATTAGGCCCCCGGTTGCTGCTAAACCTTCTCTAGCTCTCAAACCTCAGTTTACCCCAAGTATAGACGATGACAGTCAAAACATATCAGGGGCAAACATCTTTAAAAACCCTACGACAGCCCCCAGACCTCAGCCTCCTGAGAAACCCGCAGGTCGATCTATTAAGGAGGAGCTGGAGGCTTTACACAGCAAGGGGGCCATGTCACAAATATCACGCCCTTCGCTGACCAGAGTCAGCCAAGTGTATGAGGAAGAACCTTCACTTTTTCCACCTGAACCTTCACTTTTTCCACCTAAACCTCCAGTGAAGGAACCACTCAAACCCAATCTGAATATAAACAACCACAACTCGGCCTCCGCAGTCAGAGAGAATGAGTATGTGGAGACTCCAATAAGTAAGTACAAATAAAATGCACTGCTCCAAAAGCATGTGTTTACATTTTTCATCTCCAGTTTCTCTGTTTATCAACTTACTGTTTTATTTTGGGGTTTTTAATCTGCTTTCCTATAAAAATCCTTTATTTGACTTTATTAATGTAAGAAGAAATCATATAAATTGTGATTAAGAAGGTTATCTTGCCTGCAAAGATCTTACTGGTGTTTAAGTTACAACCATAAGAAGCTGAGAAAAGAGAGAGGAATCTTTGATTGGTGTAACTGGCAGATATTTGGCATTTAAAGAAACCTAATTAATGGTTGTTTGGTTACCTTGTGGTCAGAGATGCTGCATAAAACCATGTAGTGACTGGAGGAATGGCTAAGAAATGCGGATGTACGGTTTCTCTCAACCTTTCTGCTTCTTTCCTAGTGGATCCTGCTCCAAAATAAATACACAGTCATGAACCAAAAGTTTTCTTCTCATCCAAGCAAGAGAGGAGCATGCTATATTTCCTACAATGTCAAACGCTTTAAGTAAATCTTAAGCTCTTCTCTCCTCGATTGCAAATAACAATGTTCTGCTTGACTTTTACGACATTATTGTACACCTGAGGTCCTGAATTAGGTTGGTGCGACACAAACGCACAGCTGTACACTCACGAGGCGTCTCATTGCTCAGATCCGATGCCATTGAAACCGCCTCGTAACTCTAACAGCAATGGGGGATTCGTCACCGTGCCAAGCCTGCCGAAACGACCAACCACCATCAGGGTCCCCAGCAAAACCAGTTCAGGTAGGATCAGTAAGCCTTAAGCGATTGACTGATGTTTGATTTATGTCAAAACACTGATGTTTTTAACTCCGATCTGACATGTATGCAGCATGTGGTAACTGGGCACTGAACTTATACCTACCTTCACTCTATTTATCCTGTACACACGAAGCACAGCTGCTCAGAATGCCTTTTTTTAATGTCAGATTCCTCCTGGGATGATCCTCCTCCTCTTCCAATTCAGAACCCCGTGGGCTCATTAAACAACTCGATGAACCACAAAAACATCCTGCAGTCCAGCTTGTCCCTCCAGGTATGATTTGGATCACAGGGCAGCCTCAAACCTCATTAAAGTGCATCTTCTGATGAAACTCTTGCTGTTGAGCTTCAGCTAGTTTTGCTTCACACCTTTTGCCCTGATTCTTTTTCCAGGAGCCTTTCAGTGCTATGCCAATGCCATCACTGCCGCCTCGGTAAGTGGAGGGGGGAAAACAATCAAATATCAATCTGTAGGACACTTTGAGTATGTCTCGCTCAAGTTGTGCACAATTTTACACTTCAGGAAGCCAAGTGTGAACAAAAGCCTCCCACCTCGTCCACCTGCAGCCAAAATAGCCCCGGGAAGGCCTCCCCAAAGCTTCAAAGCCACAGGTCGCTCTCAGTCGCTGTCATGGGAGACTTCACCTAAACTCCAGCCAGAGAAACCCCACAGGAAAGAACTCGTCTTACCCCCAAGGCCCAACCCAGGCCACCGCCTCTACAACAAATACACTGTGAGACACTGCACGCGTAAACCCTCCAAGCTTGTTTCTACAACGGCTTTGTGAGCGCTTGATAACATTTTTTTTCTTTCTCCCACTAGTTTCAGCTTCCCCATGGAATTGCAAGCTTCGACTACAAAGGGAGTAATTCAAGAGAGCTGTCATTCCAGGTGACCAAACTAGTTTTACCAGCGCATACGTGGCCTGGAGCTCATCATTGTTAAGCACATCATTAAGTCCTCTGTGTACTGTTGGCCTTTCAATAGAAAAACGAAGTGCTTCTGCTGCTTAGAGAAATTAATCTCAATGAATTTGAGTGCCAAGTTGGACAAACTAGAGGCAGAGTCCACAAGTCCCGCATGAAGATTATAACTCCCCTTTCCTCGGATACGTCTCAGACACAGGTGACTCAGCCTTTTATTATGAGTCAGTGTATGTTTTTTGCCTCCTGATCCGTTGATGCTGTTGTTACCAGTCTGTCCTGATGTGTTAGCCTTTAAAATCGTTGTTCTTTTTGTGCAGGGTGCTGACCAAACTGGGCTAAAGGTGCAGGTCGTACATGACTTCGATCCAGGTGAAGCATCGGTTTCTTAAATAACTGTTTAAGAGAATATTTTTGACATTTCTGGCTGTTCTTTGACTGAATTTGTTGTGGCATTTTTAATTAGAGGACAAATACAATTATAGGTTTGCAGTCAAGAGGGGATGGAGGTTAGTATATTGTAATGTCTGGAGACAGGAGGCTAACCCAAAGGCCTCCCACTAAATTTAGAAATCCATATGCAATGTGGGTTTTTTTTTTTTACTATTAATCTTTGGAGACAACTCTTTCTGGTGAAGTCAGGAGGTGATGGTTTATATGGCACAAGATACTGGGAGCTAACTAGTAAGAATTAGCGTTAACTTTGACCAAGACTAGAAAGGAAATGCAATGAAAATGAGGTCAGTCCAAAACTGACAAACACACCAGGCTCTACCTCTAGCTCTAAAGCTCCCTAAATAACAAATAGTTTCTTATTTCTGCCGGCCTCTTTGTGTTCATGCCACTGAACAATCTAAACAGCAACCTCTCCTGCTGATAAAGTTAGAAGTGCTCATTTTTAATGCCAAGAAAATATCCCCCACATTATTATACAACCACCAACGGCCTGATATAAAGCAGGACGGAGGTCTTCTATTGTCCAGTTTTGTTCTTGGCTGACACCAGTGGAACAATGGTGTGGTCTCCTGCTGCTATAGCCCACCTGCTTCATGGCTCGACATGTTGTGGGTTCAGAGATGCTCTTCAAAGTCACTTAAAACACTTTCTTCTTTCTCATTTTAATGCTCGCTTTAAACTTAGGCATGACCATGTCTACATGCTTAAATTCACTGGGTTACCACCATGTGATCAGCTGATCAGACATCAGCATTGAAAAACAGTTGAAAAGGTGTACCTAATGAAGTGGCCTGTGCGTGTAAATGTATTTTTCGGATTTGACTGGAAAGCTTTGACTGTTTGCATTAAATGATTGATTGTGAAGTGTTTGGTCCTCAAACAGAGGGCCCGGGAGAGCTGAGTCTGAGAGCGGGAGATATTGTGACCATGGTGGAGAAGGTGGACAGCCAGTGGTACAGAGGCACCTGTAGGGGATCTACTGGTTTCTTTCCCATCAATTATGTCAAAGTCCTGGTAGGTTTCAGTGCATCTTTCACCTATTTATGGACAACCAAAAAGCAAGCCAAATGCTTTTTAACTTTTTTTTTCTTGTCTGATTAGTTAGAGTCACCAAAACCCCTACCAGAAAGGAAACCAAAGCCACCACCAACACCCGCAAAAGTCAGGTACTGTGTCTGTACAACATAAAATGTTTGCATCAGCCTTTACAAACTAGCATGATGGGCTAACTGGATGTTTAATATACCCTTAAAGTGGTCCCAGATGTATGGCGAGGTTCGACTTTGAAGGGGAGCACAGTGATGAGCTGTCGTTCTCTGAGGGTGATGTGATCCAGCTGAAGGAGTATGTGGGACAGGACTGGGCAAGGGGACAGATTGGCGGCCACACTGGGATCTTCCCCCTTAACTTTGTAGACGTCATCGAAGATCTGCCTCCAACCCCAAGTCAGAAACCGAGTAAGAAGGTCGCACTGCCCGGTAAGATTTTCTGAAGACACTCAGATGCTCTTATGTGCTGACTTTAAAACTGTATCATACATTTATCCCTGTGAATATCCACACTACAACACACAGAACGTTTGTATCTTTCACCAAAGAGCCTTTGTGAACATCTTTACTTTATCCTGGCTGGCACATACCCTCTGTGGCATGTCAAGAATTTGCACTTGTGTTTGACTTTAATTAAATAATTGTTTACAAAAGCCCAGCCATAGGCACGAGTTTAGAAATGGAGATCAGAGGTCACAAGTAGTAAATTGTTGTCCTACAAATACTCAAATATATTTTAAATCAAGAAAAAAAAGTTGAAATTGGCCTTTAAAAAGTTAAAGCATTCACATGAATAATCCAAACTCCTGCCAAGTAAAAGAAATAATACAAAAAGCCTGACACCAGTCTCCTCAATGGCAGCAATATTGAATTATTAATGCAAACCAATACATTATTGAGGACTGTCACAAAATGTGGCCACAGAATTTTCTATTTTGTTCCTTGATTTAATCTTGTACACATTTACACAGGGATGGCTGCTGCTTCTCCCAGCATACACCCTGAGGCTGCCAAACCTGCTCAGGTAACCAACACTGATACAAGCACGATAATAAATGCAGACAATGCTGGTCATACAACTTGACCCTATGTGTTGAGCAAAATGTATAATAGTTTTCTTATAGTTAAGTATTCTGCAGGTGCACTGAATATTTCTGTATTTGGCTCCTCATGTCTGTAGGTGTCTCACTCTGACGTGGAGTGGGTGGTGGCTCTGTATGACTATGCAGGGAGGACGGATGAAGAGCTGTCCTTTCAACAGGGCGACTGTATCCTCGTCACCAAGCACCTCGACGCTGAGTGGAGCTGTGGCAGGCTCAACGGCAGGGAGGGCCTTTTCCCCAGGAACTATGCGGAAAGCACCACAGGTGTGATGATGTCATGAATATTTGAGCTGAAGAGTTTAGATTTGAAACACCAGTGTCTTTATACTGTGTTTTTTGGTGGAGAAAATCAGGTGTGACGAGATGGACAAAGACCCCCTTTTTATGTCATGCTGCTCTGTAGCATGACACAGTGAGAAGCAATGTTTGCCCCCCATAGCTTCACTGTTTATCACATGCATGCACTAAATACACTGTTCTATAATTTTAATAAGAGTATAATATCATGCCCAATGAGATCTGATGTGATTTGCAAGTGTTCCTTCAAATCTTGCCCTTTACAGGCCAGCAGCCGTTTAATAACCAGGAGAATGGAGCTGCTGGAGGCGGGAGAGCCAGGGCTCTGTACAGCTTCACATCAAACTGTGATGAGGAGCTCTCCCTGCGGGTAGTGATCAGATTCCATCTTACATGAGTAACCAAATAAATTCCTCATTACATTTAAAACCACATTTCTTCTTCTTTTACAGGTTGGGGATATTATAACCAATCTCGAGTCCATAGATGATGAATGGTTTTTAGGGGACCTGAGAGGCAAACGGGCCCTGGTTCCTAAAAACTATGTGCAAGTACTGGATTAAAGCCACGTGGACTATTGCTCGGTGCAAAGCACAGCTGGATGACCTGAAGCTCCAGTGACATGTTAACAGCAGCAGAAGCCTGAACTGCCCTTAAGTTGAATGCAGTATTTCATCTACAAGTTGTGCAACTTTTTAAGTCGACCTGCAAAATGTTTACTGAATAATCAATAAAAATATTACAGAGGGTGGACGATGTTCATTTTTTGGTAAGCATTTTAATTCTACCAGACTACACTAGCACCATCTAGTGGTTTTTTTCTTCCCATTACAAATTAATTTCACTTACAAAGTGTGCTTTACTGAGATGAAATTAAATCACACCATTTTAGGGGAATATTACTACCGGTATAGTTTTAGTAAGCTTCAGTAATATGATTTTGCAGGGCCTGTACATACTGCAAGCTTTACCACAAATACTGGAAATACAGGTATCTTCTGCACTGCAGACTAAACTACATAAAATTCAGCTTGCTACCTTTTATACAAACACACAATCAAAAAAAACCTAATGCACTGCTAATTCTGCAGCATCTGCATTTTATCTGGTGACTACTAGTTCCTTCAAGGGTACTGGACTTTGTAGCATTTTGTTCCCTCCTTACATGTACCGACTTTGAATGACCGCATTACTTTACTGACAAAGAAACAGAACAGTTTGTTGGTCATTTACATTTTTTATTCAAATCAGGGTGTTTTTACACTGTCTCCTGAATGGGGGGCTCATAGCCATCAGCCCTCTCCACCTTGGCTCCAGTGTCATCACCGGATGCCTTTGCAGCACTGGCAGCACCACCCTCACCATGGAGCTCCATCAGCTTGCCCACTGCAAGGGAAGACAGGGAAGTTAACTGACTGATCAAACCTTTAGGTACAACTTGAAAATGACATTTTTTGTCATACATGTGCAATGACAAAGATATAGTTGTTACATTTCATTCAATTAAACCAAGAATTTCTGCTTGGCAAACAAGCATTTGGCGAGGGAACATCAGCTGATATCAATGGAAGGTAATCAGGTGGTCATATGGGACCGAAACGGTTTTTCATCACGTGTTCCCACAAAAGGAACCCCTGTACCTGTAAATACTATTGTGCATTACTTACATTCAAACTTGGGCTTCTTAAGCATCTTGACCTTGCGGACGTACACATCGTGCAGAGGGTAAATGGACTGGCAGGCCTTCTCGATGTCCTTGCCAACACTGTCGGGGATCCTGGAATACGACACAGCAAACGGATTAATGTAAAACCTTTGATTACTACACACACACAACCTGAGTGCACTCAGAGATATAATTAGCCGAATCTTAAATTAATAATGCCATCTGTGCTTTAGTCAGAAAGAAATGTGACTTACAGCTTGTTGACCACTTCCTTCAGGTCATTGGTCTGAACCTCACGGGTCATGATCTCCATCATCTTCTTGCGGATTTGGCGGACCTGTTGGTGCTGGGCGTAGGAGGTCTTTCTGATCTGATTAGCACGCTTCTTTGTGAAACCCACGCAGAAAAGACGCAGAAGGTAGCCATCGGTGGTCTTCACATCCACATGGGCCTCAATCATGGTCTGAGCAGAAAGATAATCAATTATTACATAAACAGTGCCACTTTTAAATGCATCAGTCTGTAACAAACTGTAGCTGCTCGTGTTCCTTCAATGTGCTTCTCACGTTTCCTTTTCTGAACCAAAACGCATGAAAACCCAACTTGAAAGTGATGTTAATCTGGAAGCTTTGGAATCACTAGTAAATGGTTTGAGGTGTACACTTGTCAGCTAAGTCACTAGGTACAGCTGTGAGGTCTAATGCAACAACTCTGCCATATATTCTACATTTAGAAAGCTTCTATGTTTTCAGTTTTGTTCTACAACTTATGATTCTACTGCTCACTGTCCACAGGTATGCCATCTGAGCGGATAACATTTTGGTAAAGCTCAGATGTAGCAGTCCAATATACAACATTGAGAAGCTTTAAAGTATAATGAATAGCACAGCTGCTGAACACACTAGATATCCCAGGTGTATCTAATAAAGTGGCCTTTCGATTTTTGCACTGGAAGAGCCAACATGAAATTACACTTTTTGTTGCTTGTGTTTCAAAGAGCATTGGTGCACTCAAGACTTTGCTGCCATCATTGCTGTAAACACCACTGCAAAATTGTGACTATATGACCAACACACTCAAATGCAAAATATTTTACCATCACCTGCTGAACAATGAGAAGATGTAACACTTTCATAACTGCTGTCTTGAGCCAAAAAATAAATACAATTTACAGATCAGATGACTGTACGCACATACGTCTTAACATGATTTTATCATTTCAATTTCATGCAAGCGAAAGTCAAACAACATGTTAGTCCTGTGATAGACTGGAGATCTGCTCGGGGTGCACCCTGCCTCTGGGACAGGATAAAGCCCCGCTGTGACCCCAAATTTAATAAATGTTTACATAAATGGGAGTTCTTTGAACGGACTTTTAACTAGCGATGGCCCACTGCTTGCATTAACCAGCTTACTACTGTTGGCAACTACTGAAGTGGTTGACCACTTCAGATACTTTAACTGCCAACACATTTCAAAGGCAGCCCAAAATTTATGCCACTGACCCTCTAGTCAGAATTAACTTCATGTCATTAACAAACAATGAAGGGATCTATATACACTGGCTTCCCTCACTTCTGAAACAAGAACAGCACACACAATGCTGTGAAAAGGTGCAGGCTTATTGCAAAACTAATGAGTCCTTCCTCAGTACCCCATATCGCATGTGTGAGAGTGCTGCACAAACATCAACTGTGCAATCTCGCAGCAGAGTGGTGAGGAAAGCATGAGGGGCACTGACAAAAAGGCCTGTGAGGATGCCAGTACTCAGAATTCTCCATCGTCAAGCAGAATATGTGATTATATTGATTTCTCAAAGCTCCTGTTTCGTAATCATTTCTTTTTAAGACAGTATATTAAAGAACTATCTAAAAACCTTTAAATCATACCAAATTACATTGGATTACCTCCCCCTTTATACTGGCCAAGGAAGACATTTCTCACAAGTCTTTCTTTTCCTTCTAAACTGGTGTAGCATGTGTTGAGTCCCAATATTAACACACTGCAGTGTAAATATACCGTATACAAACCTGAATGTTGACGCCAAGACCATATATAGTTTAGCCCTGTAGCCAAATCTCAACAAACACATTGGCGTAAGTGACATCATCAACTATCCGGTACCACTGGTGAAAAATGTGACCATTACCTGCCACTTCTTGACCATGGAGCACATCTTGTCACGGGTCAGGTCCATGCCGTGGAAGTTGGTGAGGCAGTTCTTGCCCTGAACATCTTCAGTGATGAGCTTGAATTTGCGGAAGGCCACCTCATCGTTCTGCAGATCAGCGAGGCTCACTTCAAACACACGTCCCTTCAGACCATCGGAGGCGATTCCTGCGTGGTACAAGAGGTATGAAACAAGTTAAAGGGTTGAAAGGTAATGAGAAGTCTCTGGAAGCTGAACTAAGTACTGATAATGGGAAAGTCAATTGATCTCGTAAGTAAACAGGGTCATCATTTGGGAACGAAACAGTCTGTCATCACACATTTCCACTGTAAGCCAAGGACACCCACAGATAATTATGGACAGCATTAGAAAACAATACATCACCTACACAACTCTAAAGCTGATCTTTACTACTACTGCTGGAGTTTCACTGAATCAAAGAATGACACTTGTGTTCGTTACAGAAAGCAACATTACCATACAACACACACACATACAAGAGCCTTCACACAATGCAGACTTACTGGTTCCCTGAGTCCTGGTGACCAAGGTCTTGCCAAGATTGCGGATGTTGAACATGGCTGGTGCCTTGACATCATACCAGTCCTTCTTGGAGAAAGGGTCCACACTGCAGGAGAGTAGCAAGTATTAAGTCTAAATCATCTCAGCCATGCTTCATTCAATACGAGTACTGGAGAGGACACTGCTCGGATTAGCAAACACCGTGGAATAACCACTACTCTAATCGATTTCCTAACGGACTCGCTCGGTCGTACTGATCGTCTGAACCACATGGTGTTTTAAGTTAGATACATTAACTCTTAGCCGTAGGATCCGACTGCCATGTTGCCAGACAAGCTCGCCTATAGTTAAGCTAACATTCAGTAGCCTTTAGCATATAACATTGCAGGCGCTAGCTGGCAACCAAATTACTTGAGCTTTCCCTTACTGTGCTAGTGATACTCCAAATGAGCTGCTCGCGCATAATAAAATCAATTTAACTACAAAAAGTCGAAGAGCGTGAAAGGAGACATCATGCTACACCTCAGCTCAGCGCCACTGGGGCCGGCGGTGCCGACACTAACAGTGGCCGCTTAACATCCACCTAAAATCGGCTTCATCCTTCACCCATTTCACACCAAAACGACACCAACGAAAAGAGTGAAGTGTTGTTCACACAACAATGTCTGAATATCAAACTTACATCTTCTTTTTGGCACCCTTTTTGCCGCCTTTGGTCAGCCTCTTATTCTTGCCGACTGCCATGTTGGCTACAGGGAGTGAAAGAGGAGGAAATCGGAAATCCCGCGAGAATTAAAGACACGGCTCGGAGGTCGTGAGATTTGTCTCATCTCGCGAGTGTTTTTGCAGTTTCATTTGTCTCCCTCTGTCGGGGAAAGCACAGTCTAACCCACTCGTGAAGAAACTAACAAACTACATTTAAAAAACCGTTTTGAATCAGTAGGAATCGGTAGCTGAGGTGAGCAGACGTTCATCTTTGTGGCACTACACAGCATTTTTATCCCTTGTGCCCTTCTCCCACATCTTCAGACAGTGTCCCACACTTTGACCGGTTCTGCAGGACATGCATTTTGTTAAAGACCGGCTTTTACCTTATGTGTATAATAAAGACTTAAAGAATGTGAAGGGAAGGCTTTTTTATTATAGTCAGGTCAGCCTCTCTAATGCCATACTCATCAGGGAACAGTTACCAAATCAAAAAGTCACAAACTTTGCAGATTCTGTTGAATATGACGGAAACAACCACAAAGACAATGAAGTGATAGTATATACCGAGAAACAGATCTTATTTATTTTTTAGCTTCACACAGGGGGTGTTACGGTGTGAAGTAACAGTTATATGTGTCATGATTGGTTGAAAAATTGCCCAAAATGTCAGACATACCTCAAAAAAGGTATATCAGTCTATGGACACATACAAACTGAAAGCAAAAAAACTGTTACCAGGCAGAACAGCGGCTGAAATAACAGTGAAATAAAATTCAGCATCACAAACACAGTGTTTGCCCTACATTTAGTTTGTTGGGATCTGGTCATCCCCTTTAATTCTATTAGTTTAAACCACAGGTAGTCTAATCAAGCTTGAAAGGATTTCAGATTCCACATTCAGGAAACTTTTTTTTAATCCCAGAAATAGAGAATCAGTTTGACAGTCCAACACTACAACGATAAGCAAGCAAATAAGAAGAAAAAATGAATAAAATAAAAAATCATATAGAAACCACAATCATTTTAGTATTAAAGCTTGATATGCAAATAAAAATTAAACATAAAATAGCCTGGCCTGCTAAAAGTACTTGATAACTGGCAGATTATAGAAGACCACAATGCAAAAACAGTGGAAGGGCCAAACAGGACAAACAAAGCAACAAAGACAAGAAAAACAATTTAATAAGCCCCGCATTAATTTATAACTAACTACAGACATAGAGAACAACAGTTTTTAAAGTAAAATGTGTCAAATGCTAAAAGACAATACTACAAAATTGTTGTATTCAGTAATTTGTGTCATTTGTCCCAGCAAAGAGTGATCCCCACCAATTTTTTTTAAAACTTGGAGACGAGTTCTTCCAGATCTCTGAACAGGAGGAACTAGTCATACTCAGGGTGTGCAAACAGGTGAGATAGGCGTGCTGCCTGTTATCCACCCACATTATTATTGTAACAAAGGGAAGAATTTTGTCTGTTGGGAAAATACACTCAGGAGTTTATTTATCCACTTATCCACAAAGGCTAATACAATAGTCCTGTAATCTTCCACCTGTATGAAGGTCATATTATTCTGTGGAAGATGTCATTTGCTGATGGAGGACACAAAATAAACACATTAGTGGATTTCATCCATTTTATATACCCATACTGACAAATATAAAACAGGTAAAAACAGGTAAAGAGGTGCTGCTTTATGTAAATTGTTGCTTCTTTATTCTTCCTAATATGCCAGCAAGTTTATTAGTACTTTGACAAATCCAGCTACTAGTGCCACTGAAAGTGTTTGCAAAAATGATTTGAAGGAGGTTGCAGCTGTTTACTGTCTCCTCATTCAAATTCTGATTTATGTTTGCATTTTTTCTTTGCATTTATTTCATCTACAGCAGGTGTTTCAAACATAAGGCCCAGATGTCAAAATCAGTCCAGCAAAAACTCCAATCCGGACGAACTGGATGTCTTTGGGAAATTTGAAGGTCATAAGTTTTTGACTTTTAACTGTGTTTTCATACATTTTTCCATCTACTGATACATTTCACCCGTTCCTGTTTTTTCAATACTATAGAAATTTCTAGGTTGTTTTTAAAACATTTTCTACAAAGTGTCCACAGTAATGAGCTACCAGACTTTTTACCGTAATTTTACATATTAATTTCTTACAATTTAAGTTAAACGAGTGGTGCTGACAGATTTGTTTCGTTAACTACAGCAGCATTTCTTTATCATGTAAAGAAAACTGAGAGCTGCTGTTGAAATTGCACTTCTATTTCTTATATTGAGATATCTCAGGGATTAAATGTGCAGTTAAATTCAGATAGACAGAAAGAGGAGTTTCACTGGTCTGTTCCACTTGAGATCAAATCGGGCCGTATGCAGCCCACGATGACTTTGAGACCCCTGATCTACAGCCTCTGCTGTATTGTTTGCATGAGCAACAAGTTTACATTTGTGGCTCGGATGAGAAGCTTATTGCATTTGCCATCATTACTTTAGTCATCTCTGCTTTCAAGCTGGTTTAAAAAGATATTTTTCAAGGAGTCGCTCTGACACAGTCTGAGCTCTTAACAAGGGCTCATCAGTTTAATTGCAGTCTCTGACACTAAATCATTTGCAGATGTTATAATCTACTTCTGAGATAATAAGAGCTTCCAACAGGATGGCAGCAAGAGGGGAGAAAGAGACGATTACGGTGGGGCTGAGTGTCACAAACTTGTCCACTCATTAGCTGTATAAAGCCTGCAGGAGAATATAAGGCACAGTTCAGTTTAAAGGTCAGTAAAAGCTTTTTCTTTTCTTTTTTCTTTCTTTTTTTTTGAAGGTCGCATTTAAGAAAGTCTTTGGGCTCAGTGAACAAGACTGCTGATTTGAGGTCATTAAATCAGAGACAAGGCCTGCATCTCATGGGTGGTGCTGCTGGCTTCCATGACTCCCAGGGTCCCTGAGGGCTCAGCTACACTTTACTGGGAGGTCAGCGGGAACGGTGACGCCAGCTGCCTCTGTGGCAACACTCATGGCTGCACATCCATCCCGCAGAGCCAATGTGAAGTCACCAGAAAGAACAGAGATGGGAATACAGATAGTATCAAATATGGGCATTACTTGACTTCGACTGCTTTGATTGTGTTTGATTAGAATTTTGTCTCTTCTACTCAGCCGTGCAAAAAAACCCCTCACGTGTCAGGGGTTATGGTTGTGGCGGTGATTTGAAAAGGCAAGCAAAGCAGAGCCGTCACTTTGCTTTAATGTTTGGTTTTCAGCGCCGCGGGATGCACACATCTGTCACTGTGCACTGTTGTGCCCTACAAAAACAACGTTCTGCATGTATTTCCTGTTTGTCTTTTCATTTTGTTAGTTGTGTTAGTTCAAGCTATAACATCCTCTTTTCATCCATTATATGATGTGTGATTTACATTGACAGTTTGTAAATAAGCTTTCTAAATTAACACTCCTACACTCAGAACATGATTTGTTGGTGGTTGTGTTACAGTTACTACTTTTCTGTGTTTACGTAGTAGGCACTTGTCTTGTACACTGTACAAGCCCTACCTTATTTTAATTGCTTTATCTCTGTATCTCTGGGAGAGAGCATAAACAGGAAGAAAAACTGATGATTGTTTGTTACTAGTTGTGGAAAGAGGGTGGGATTTAATAAAATTAGACTTATTTCTGCTCCTTTTTCAACATGTAAAGTTATTTATTGTTATTATTATTTTCCTTATGTTTTGTTTACGTTTTTTTTCCCTTTGTTGTATTTTAACATATTCAAAATAAAGCCAAATTTCAAGTACAGTATTTGAGTAATATCCCCCTGAGATTTATATGCATGCTGATACATGCCATACAGTCAAACCAGGATTACCATAAACATTATCTGCTTACTATTACATGTCCTGCCTTTCTCACTTCGTCATTGTAGTTTAAATTGGGATCACGTGACATGTGCATTGTCCTGAGGGTAGGTTAGCAAGCTGCTTATCCCGAAAATGGAACAAAGACACTTTAGCCTGTAATTTGTAAATATGCATACTGTGCGATAGAGACAGCTCAGACACAAAATTTCCAAGCCTACAGTCCCACATTAATTTTAGCTGGCATTGCTTGAACGGTGATAATTTAGCTCTCTCGCTGAGGTTAGCGGAGTACTGGTGTGCATTATATTTTGCCTCCTTGTGTTACTGATGTTAATGATGTGGGGTGTGTGTGTGGAGAGACTGTGAAATCGCGTGTTTTGTTGTGTGGAGCCTGTTTAAAGAGGACTTCTAAGCGGCAGGGCTCAAACACTTAACGTTTCGCAGTAACTCTGTTCACACGGTGTTGATTTGAACGCAGTCCCTGCGCGCGGAGCTACAAAACCACCTGAGCAGCACACCTGCCACCGAGCTTAACAGTCCCCAGTTGCGTACTGCGCATGCGCCACTCACTCAAGGGCTATACTGTCATGGCGGTGACGAGCTGAAGCTACCGGGGTAGATCAGGAAGCAAATGCAGCGCAGCTGGGTCAACGTTGCCATTTAGCCAAGTGTGCGGAGTTTCCCGAGGAGGAGGAGGGGGTCACCGAGCGGACCTCAGCTCTTTGTCGGCTTTCACCGGAGCTGCTGGCGGACTTGCTTCCATTCAGTTTATGAGTTTTTTTTTTATTATTATGCCAAGCGCTACCTGTCAAGTGAGTGGACTCAGTGACAATAGCAACTTCCACTGCTGTGCGGAGATATTAAAGTCACTGTATCCTCGCTTGGCGTTTGTGCACAGGAGCACGGGAGGACACAGGTAAAAGGGCGAACTCTTCTTCACCTGCGTCTCCCCTTGTTACCTGCACCACACTTTCCACGGCTTTTAACAGCGTGAAACCCTCCGTGTGGCATCAAGTTACAGAGCAGGGCAAAGGAGTAGTTCACCGTGGAGAGGAGCGCTGACATTTCCAGCCTCGCGGTGTCAGCGGTCATCAAATTCTCTCGTTTTTTTACCCACTTTCGAGGCTCGGTTTTTGGATGGGAGGGAAACGTCTTGCTTATGTGCCTATAGACTGTCAACAACTCAGCTGAAGGGGAGATAAAAAACCCCTCCCCCCTTTTTCCTCCTCTGACATCGGCTCCACTGTCACCATTGGAGGTGAACAGGTGCCTTACCTGTGAACGCCACCTGTCCCGTCTTCTTCCTTAGCAATGGCTAGCGAGGAGACGGCGGGCGCTGCACCGCCAGGTGAAGGGAAGGACGGGCGACCTGGCGCCGTGGGGCTCAACCCCGGAGTGCCTA
>VUQG01021299.1:0-19409 GCA_015106755.1 Etia nguti | reverse complement strand
GCCCTTAGGAAAAAAAAAAAAAAAAAAAAAAAAAAAAAAAAAAAAAAAAAAAAAAAAAAAAAAAAAAGGCAGAGGAGAGAGGATGAAAGATATAATGCTGGCACACCGGTCTGATATCTCATCTTCTTAGAAATGAATTTAATGTGTGAGGATCAGAGTGTTTTGTAGCCATCAGTAACTAACTCAACCTAGAAATTGATCATAAAAGATAAATCATCTCCCATCTGTCTTAAATAAAGAAACCCCACTGTGGGGGGGCGAGAGGAGATGAAAAACAGTTGTGTTCATTATCACATCTCACCTGCAGCGAAAACTGCTTTTTCTCCCAAAGGGCCAGTCACTTGTCAAGCCTGTGAGAGCAGCCACTTGTCTCTAACTGTGTAATAATAGTGTCTTTTGGTGCTTCCTGTCTTGCAGCGTGGCCCTCTGACCTGCCTCATTTGCTCTCGATCCCCCCGGTGACTGTGGAGAGACCAAACACCTCATAGCGGCGCAGTCTCTAAGCAACAGCCGTGTCATACTGGAGGGATCACCCCATGCCAGGCGACCGGCGGGGAGAAACACTGAAAAGAGATGACAGCATCTGGCAAGAAGGCAGCTCTGACTCACTTGTGAGTGCCACTCGATGGATTGTTATCAGCATTACCGGGAGTATCACATGTGAGCCGTCAGTGCTGGAAATGTACAATGACAGTAATGAAACGTACAAAAGCACCTCTCCTGAAATCAGGACTGCCACGTCTGAGCTCAGCAGTGATTAACTTCAATTATGGCATCCAGCTTCCTTGTTAGAGTTTTTATTCCAGGATGAAAAACAACCTTAATTGGTGGCTAATTTTACCCATTGCATACTAGATTGCACAGCCTTCAGAGGGACCCAACTGTATTCATTTCCTAATGACAGGCAACATTACTCAAGCTAAATTAGATTACCCATGCCCCGAGGCCATTTCTATGAAGGTCACGTTAATATTCTTCTCTAAAACGTCGGGATCGGATACAATACACGCTCGCCTCGGTGGCACCACTCTCATGTTTTTGTCTTGTTCTTGCAAAAGCTTTGACCATCAATTTATGGGGCAAGGTTTAGGTAAGGTTATTTGGGACGGTGAATTGGGAGTTAATTGTGAGCATGGGTTGAAGAAAAATGAAATTAGACTGAAATTACAAAAGGTTGATTTAGCTGCTGTACAGCAACATCAGATATTAGCATCTAAAGATAATTCCCCTAATTAGATTAACATGAACCAACACCGGTGTAATTACACCTATAAATAAGTAAAGCAGTTTTAATTTTAGATGCGAGGCTAAACGTGGAGTATCTCATTGTGTATCCAGTGGCACTCATGATGCAGATATGCCATATATGGTGTATTGTGCAGTAATGGCAGCTACCAAATACATAGCCTTTTGGAAATAAGGAAGAAAATATGGGCAGCTTTATTTAGCACCGCCAATTCCTCTCCTTTGCTCACAGACTGAATCACCTGGGTGACTCTTGATATATATATATATATAAATGGCTTCATTTGTCCAGGTGGTATTGCTGTGAGTGAGAGTGCCGCAGCTTTTCAACGTTTTGATCTAAGAGCTCTGCCATCAGTGTGATTTCTGCTGATTTATTTCTTTGTCAAACAATGTGGAGCCTCCAAGGCTGAAGTGGCTCATAGTTTATTCAAGATGACAGTGATTCAGTCTCATGCAGCTTAACAGAAGAGGCATTTAGGACTCTGAGAAGGTCAAACAAACATCTGAATGAACCATTGAACTTGAAGGTTTTCATTGAAAAACAAGCTCCATGAAGATGATTGCATGTGGCTGTAAATATCTGATAAATTTGCTGTACTTGCCAGCATAACAATGATGCAGTTGTCCCTTAAAAATCTGGCTACGTTTTGATTTTGGTTGCTGCTATTTCACCCTTTTTCTTGCTAAATTGCAAATGATTTATGATCACAAAATCAACAGGTTCAATGTCAGAATGACTAATCAACGAGTAGGAAGCGAGGGCAGTGTAACTGCAGCAAGCAGTGCAATCAAAGCTGTCTGCTAACATGTCGCAAGTCTCTGATGCAAATTTTAAAAATGAGATCATCAGCGGCTACATGACAAATAAGCAAGGATCGTACTTGTTAAGGAAACTCATGAAGACTACATCTCTGTGTGAAGTTCGTGGGAAATGGGAACATAGACAGGTGGCACTCAAAGAAACCTCAACAGAAATCTATGACAGAACATTGTCCCTATAAGAGGACTTACTTTAAATAGCAAAGGTATGAAAGAACTTGCAATTAGTAGATGACCAGGTCTACCTCCTGAATTATAGCCACCCTAAAATGCTCTTGATTAACTGGTCCTCAGCTTTTATAGAGAGAAGCACTATAAAAGCTGAAGTTTTGGCAGTTTGGTTCCCTGAAGCATTCAGGTGAGCATCAACACAATGCTACAATCTTCCCAGGGGTGGATGTCTCAGCAAATTTGCCCCAAGGTCAAACCATGCAATGTTCAGAGAAACTGCAACAAACCCAAGAGCTTCATTTCTGACTCTTCAGGCCGGAGTTAACACATTAAATGTTAAAGTTCATGACAATCAAGTCAGTAAAAAAAAGACTGGTTTGTATGGGAGGGTTGCAGGAGAAATCCTCTTCTTTCTAAAAAGAAGATGGCAGCACAGCTTAACTTTGCAAAACCATGAGACCAAAAGTGGAGAAACTTGGCCGTAATACACAGTGCCATGTTTGGCGAAAATCAAACACAGCATATCAGCATAAACACATCATACCAACTGTCAGGCACACTGGTGAAGGGATGATGATTTGGGCTTGTTTTACAGCCACAGGACCCGGGCACCTTGAGTTGACTATGATCTCCTCTGCATACCAAACTATGCTAGAGTCAGCTGTGAGGCCAGCTGTCCAACAGCTTAATCTTGGCTGAAACTTGGTCATGTAACAGGACAATGATGACAACCACAGCAGAAAAGAAAAAAAAAATTGCAATGGCCCAGTCAAAGTCAGGACCTCAACTTGAGTGAAATGATGTGCTGGGACAGAGAGAGCTGTGCATATGCAAATGCCCAAAAACCTCAATGAACTGATGCAACAAAAGATAAGTGGGCCAAAATTCCTTCAGAGTGATGTGAGAGGCTGATAAAATCATGATTATTCCAGGTTACTGGGCAGCACTTCATAATAACTAAACACTATTGAGCATTAGTTAGGCATTACTTAATTCATCATTTAAAAAGCCTTACTCTTCCTCAGTATTAACTAGTAATTTACTAATGCTTAATAGTGTGTAGTTATTATAAAGTGTTACCAGTTACTGCTGCTAAAGGGGCTTCTACAAGCTATAAACTCATGGGATGTACTTAATTTTTCACAGGACTACGTAAAGACCTGTAAACTTTTTTTTAGGTTGACTGTGATTTATAACTTTGTCGCCAACATGCTAAACTAAGATGATATGATGATATGATACCAACAGTACCATCAGCATGTTATTAATGCCACTGTGAACACGATAGCACACACTTGTTAGAAATCACAGCTGAACACACAATTTAACCCTGATTTTGTTTATTTATCTGTACACGTGATGTTTGGGGTAGTACCTAAAAAGTGGCAGAGACAAAAACAGTGTAAATTCAGATTAAATAAAAATGCTTTTTGATTGGAACATTAAAAGCAGGTTTTACAGTAGATTATACGTAGAACAAAGGCACTGAAAATATCTTTACAATAGTGATGATATTGTGGCCGGTTTGGTTTTTTGAACATGGAAATGTACTTTTCTTCTCCGCCTATTTAAACAAAACAGCTCATCCAACTCTCTTCCCTCTGGAAAATCCATTCTCAAATGTTTACAGTTAATTTTCTTGATGAGGAAAAAGAATGTGCTTATATCTATAGTAAGCCATAAGTCAACATAAGCACATACAGTAAGGTACAGCTGCTTCATACACGTGGAATAGAAAATATAGTTTCTCTTCCTAAACAGACTTACTGCACTTCACCTTACAAAACAGAATACTTAACAGATTCACAGCAAAAACAGCGTGTGTTTATCTGAATATAAAAAGGTAAATTGAAACACATAACCACTGCCAGATTTATCAAGGCATTATTGTTGTTCTGTAAAATAATGCTTTGAATATCTGTTCATGTCTCCGCACATTCAGCTTTTCTTCTCTGTGCTTATATATACAGAACTTTGCAGCTTTACATTACAAACAAATCTTTTCCCCACACTGTAATATAAAAGTGAAAGATTTACACTCAGAACAAATCATACTGATGGCTTCATATAACATGTGCTCAGGCGGATATGTGAAGTGATACCTCTAAAGGAATATCAGGCGCACTAAATACAATCAAATACTATTCTGTGGTTGAGTGAGCCGACTCCCAAAGAAACCTGGCTCTGAGATCAAGTTCAAGCAAACGTTCACAGCTTTAAATTAATGCCGTAACAGCATTTTGTCTTTTTCATCAGGTTTATCTTTATCAATAGTCCATTTCTTTGAGGACCTCAAAAGCGTTCAACCTGCCGACACTGCACTGTATTTCCTGAGAAACTAAAAGAAAGAGCAGTGAAGGACTTGCAAGACGAAACACACGTATCTCGCTATTACAGCCAAATCTTTCAGGGACCCACACAGCTCCCTCTGCTTCTGTCTGGGGCCTCTGTTTGACATAGAAGCCGGGTGGGGTGGGTGGGTGGGGGGATGGCAGATGGACTGCCAGGTTTTGTGACAGACAGACAGACACACATTTGCCGCCTGGCTCCGATCCTCCTGGATGTCGAGACTCCATTCAGAGATAAAGGAAGTCCTGACCTGTGCTGTTTTCACAGTTCTGGGCAGCCCTTTTTTTGTCAGCTTCTCTTCTTTTGTGACAGGCACATACACAATGTAGCATCCATCAGGGGGTGTGATGGAAGGATCGCAGGCTGATATGGAAGTAGGCAAAAAAAAAGGACCATTGAAAAGAGGTGCTCCAGTGACAAAGAAAAGGACATTTTGCTACACAGACAAATGTCAGAGAAGAATAAGAAAAAAAGGAGGAGACGGCAAGGGAGGCAAAACCCTTACTACCTTTCTAACTTGCACCATCTACTAGAATACTAAACACTGAATACATTACAACTCAGTTGTTTCATAAAGACAGTACATAAACTGCTCTGTAGGACAACTTTCTCATTCAAATCCACAATTAAAGTATAGAGCAGAACTAAGTATGAGGGCACAATGCAAAGTCTGAAAAACTGCCACGCACACAAGCAGTGGTAGAAATCTTTAGGAAAGAACCCTTTTTACAATGCTGTTTTTTTTTTTTCAGTTTTCACTCATGGTTTGATTAGGTTCATGCAACAAAACTACAGGATCAGACATAAAAGAAAAGATCTTCATTTCCAAAATGTTAACCATGGCTAGCAGATCCTGTCTGTCAGAAAGCAATGAAGGCAAACTTCACGCACGCGCACACACAAAGGGAACACCTTTATGGTGAAGAGCACATATCAGTTAGCACCTTGGTATTTAATTTGTGGGCAGAATACTGCTGAATGGCACATCTCTTCCCTCTCAGGTTTACCCACGAAGCGCAATCACGATTACTCAAATATCATTTGCGATTGACACACTGCTCCTATAAGAATTTCAGCACAGTTGAAAGATAATGCTAATGTTGGACTGGCTACAGCACATACAATATTAACTGTATTCTGCTTTAATATTCTCTAAAAGCAGATGATAAAGCATCCTCTAGTCTTTCTTTGGTCCTTTTCAAAGTGGACAGTCTCTCTGTGAAATGCCAGGTTGTCACAAGTGCTCAGTCTCTTGCAGGTTAGCCCAGTGCTTTGTCATTCATTCACTGTTTTTCCATCCTTCATCTGGTAAACTTTCAGCTACACAAATTACCACTCACACTGGTGTGGTCCTGCGATTCACCCCATCCTTTAAATCATTGGGGAAACAGTTATGGACCTGGAGGAACTCAGCAGCAGCCTCATGTTCAGGGCTGTACGTGTTCTCTGTCACGCTGTCTCTTGCCAGGGCGTACATGGACAACTCATCCAGGGCCCCACTGGAAGATGTCGCCCCCTTCAGACCAACAACCGGCGAGTTCTCCCGGGAAGCCTCTGTAGAATGAGAGCTGGCGTGCGACGTCCTCCGGCGGTAGCGAAAGCTCGGAATCCTTGAGTATGGCGAAGAGGAGGAAAGTGAACGGATAAACTCACGCCGCGCCCTCCAGCGAACTTCCTTGTTTTTCTCGATATAGATGTTAATGGCGAGGACGGCAACAGTTTCGGCTACAATGAAGGAGAGGGCGCCAAAGTAGAAGGACCAGCCATAGGAGTAAGTGTACTTCTTGTCATCATCACGTTTGTCATTGGGATCTCCTGCATTGCTTGAGATGTAGACGATGATGCCAATGATGTTGCTCAGACCTGATAAACAAGAAACAGATGAAAGGTGAGGCTCAGTAACAAGAGAAAAAGTAGAAGAGAACCTCCAACAACCAGGGTTTACAGACTCTCATTACAACTGAGGCTCTAATCGCTCTAAACTTGCTTGTGATATTTTAAAGTGGTCTTTAACAATAGTTCTCCGGGCTTTTTGAAGGTCTTCCAAAGTTTTTTTTCCGTGGGAGCATTTGCTGTTTTTTCGCTCATTTTCAGTCCAGTCTTTGTATCTGACTATTTTCACTGGATTATTTTTTCTTTGTTAAGCCACTTAACACTAACCTATGACTCACTGAAGCATAAAAAAGGCACCTAGCCCAGGAGATTAACCAGTATTGTATCTACACATAACAGGCAACAGCAAAGAAAAAATTTTAAATTGAGTCATTAGGCTCTTTGTTACTGTCACAAATAAAACCTATAATTACTTCCCATTTCTTTAGCAGAATCTACAAAAAATAGCAGAGTTCAACAAAAGTAAATATTAGTATTGTACCAACTAGATTATTCCTAGATAACTGCACAGTGTGTCCTTGAAAGGGTAACTGGACAAGCAGAGGACAAAAGAAGAAGTGGAAGTCCTAAAAAGCTATCTACAACAGATGAACAGTATCTAAAAGTCATGTCCTTAAGTAATAGGGGGAAAAAAATCCAACAAAGACTTGACACAGGACCTGAGAGATGGATCTGACTCTTCAGTTGATCCATCTACTGAAAACTCATCAGAAATGGTCTCAGTGGAACGATGGCTGGGGAAACAGGCAGAAAAGGCTGAGGTATGCCAAATTACACAAGAACTGGAGGTCTTATTGAGTGATAAATCCAAATTTGATAAACAATATTGAGTGTCTAGAACTATCTAAAAAACACATTGGAGGCTCTGTCGGGGTTTAGAGATGGATTTCAGCCAGTGGTGTTGGTGAATTGATGGAACTACGAACATAGAAAACTGCCTCAGATTCATGTTCAAGTTCCTTTATTGATACCCTCAGGTAGATTTGTTCCCTTGTTTTGATTTTGAAACCATATAATATCATATGGAAAACGTTGGCAAACTCTTTATTTTTCGGCATGACATTGATCCCTGAAACTCTATCAGTCATGGATTGGCCTCCCCAGAGCCTGGAGCTCAACATTATTGAAGCAGTGTGTGATCATCTTGACAGAGAACACAACAAAAAGCAGCCAACATCCAAAGAAGAGCTTTTAATGTCCTTTATGAAGCCTGGAGAACAATTGCTGAAGACTGCTTAAAGAAATGCCAAGTAAGCTTTCCTAATAGAGTGCTGTGGCTCAGGCTGTGTTAAAAAATGAAGGTGGTCATACCAAATATTGACTTTTAAGCTCATTAAAATTGTACAAACCATTTTTTCTCCTTATATGTTGTATTTCCATGTATGTCTACGCATGTCTCACTAATTTTCTGCACCTGTTTCCCATTTTTCTAGCAAAATATAAATAAATCAGGGGCTGCGCAAGACTTTTGCATAGTACTGTAAGATATGTGAAGAATGGAGATGGTGTCCTTTTTTTAGTGGCAAATAAAGCTCGTCATCATGATTGCACCTCTGATGAAGTACAAGTTACTTCCCTCCATTTGTAAAACCAGCATACAAGACTGGACTTCACTGTAAACATGGATGATAGCACATGTTTCATCCAGCTCACCTGCAGCTACGAAGAGAATGCCAGCACTTAGGAGAACATTGTTTGTCTTGTTGTAGACTCGGCCCACCCCAACACACAGCCCGCCGAGCATCAACAGGATGGTACTGAGGATGGGGAACACACTGGAGGCGCGAACTACACCTGCAGTGGATGGAGGAGTCACTGTGACGGCTTTAACAATGCAGTTTATTTCAAGACTGTATGAATTAATGTAACAACACAGTTTCATAAATTATAAAATATATTATAAAATATATTTTTTTATTAACCTTTCAAGTCCAGTACCACTTCTTTTCAACCTCTTCTTTGATCTGTTTTTTAAGCTCCATTATTAGTCATACTTTGGGGCTTTGTTGTGACAAAGCTTTGCTAATCAGCTGTGGGTTGCAACAAGCGCTCTCGCTGACTATCACCAACCCTAAAATGAATCACTGTGCCATTTTACAGGTTTCCAAAGATGAATGAGCTTATTCAACTGTAAAGTCCTTTATTAAGCCCTCCTTTTATTTAGTCTGGCTAATGGACTGAGTTTGGACTTGACAAGTCTCCTTTGTTCTTGCATATTAGGCAGATTCTGAATCAGCTTTGCTTTAAGTGATGGGTCTCTGGTGATAGAATATTCATTGTGTATCAAACTAATCACAAGTCATGGTTAAGCCAGTTTTTCACAGAAAAACAAGGAAAATTCTGTTTTAGACTCACTGTAACAGTGATTTTGCAACTGAAATGTAAAATCTAAGACATCAGTTAATGTGTAGAATAAAGATGAAGGCTATCCAACAGATACAGACCAAAAAAAAAAATAGCTTGTAAACATATAATAGTGTTTGATAATGCTTTAATGGCTTTGAGCTTCGAAACATGTGAAACCTCACTGACTCGCATATCTTTCTGACTCTACATACATAACTGAGTTACCTGTCTGCTTTCACAATCAAATGACAAGATGCTGAAGGTCAGAGGACATCCTGTTTTTCATTTTAGGAGTAACACAGTTTTACTGATGCCAGACGAAATGTACAAGTCGGGAACACTTACGTAGCAGATACTCCGAACTGTCTGTGTCATAGTCGTTGTCATCAGGGAAATGGTTGATTCTGTAACAGCTGCCTTGATTAATGCCTGCAGGGTGAAAAGCACAAGAATGAGCCTCACTAGCCTGTTGTATACATCAAGGACACATTTGATTTAAAAATTTAGGGTGATTTTTTTCTGATTTTTGGAAAGATAAAAGTTATTCCCCTCCACCTACCCCCGTAACAACGCACAACTCATAGGAGCATGGTGTTTAAACAGTGACCTTTTTCAAAACATCCCTTTCCAATTAAAATCTACAAACACAGGTGCTACTGTCCACATTAATTAAGGATAGGATCAAACTACATACACCTGTGTTTACCTAGTACTTCATGCCAAAATCGTTGCTGTGAAAACAGTCTGTTGAAAAATGGGCGATAATCTACTCTTAACCCTAAGGGAGTCATTTTGACAGAAAGCGAAACTTAAAGATGGTCCTGGACCAGACTCGAGCTTCCCCAGTGGGAAGTTAGGCATGCTTATTCCACCACCACTCCACCTGCCACTTAATGCAGATTATTTTTGCTGCTATATATGCCAGATCAGTAGTGTTTACATGACTCATTTCAGACAGCAAGAACAAACAACCTATATAATCATTTCGTGGGTGGAATTGTTGCGTGATAGCGACTGATGCTTCCTCCCTGTGGGCAACTTTTTTTTTTTTCCACCAGCAGTGGCAATGTGTCTTTGTCACTGTGGCATAGACACAGGTCAGTGTGGTTTGACCTTGTAGGTCTGTGAGCTGTGTGTAAGTGTGTGTGTGTGTGTGTGTCACATATGCAAAATGTGGTCCCGGAGCCAATGGTAAAAATGCTTCTAGTCTTACTGACAACTCAAAGTTTTTACACTACAAACCGCATTCGCATATTACCTGCAGCACTTGATCTATCCCACACACTCCCTCACTGCCTGACCCTTTGATGAATATGTTTATGCTTATTTGTGTTCAGCTGTCTGGATATCCATAGACGGAGGTTGTCAATGTAAAGATGATGCAATTGTGCAGGACATTACCGATCAGAATGAAGGTCGTATTCTTCTCTTCATTGGCTCCTTTGAATTCAATAATAGAATTTAAAATCTTTTTTCTCACACACAAGGTTTTAAATAATCAAGCCCCAGGTTTTCATGAAGACCTCATAGTATGGTATTACCCCGATAGAGCATGTTGCTCTCAGACTGCTGGTTTACTCGTGTTTCCGAAGGTGTTCAAAAGTAGAGTCGGAGGCAGAGCCTTCAGCTTTCAGGCATCTCTCTGGTATAGCCAGCTCCCAGTTTGGATTTGGGAAGCAGACACCCTCTCTACTTTAAGATTAGGCTTAAAACTTTCTTTTCTGATAAAGCTTTTAGTTAGGGCTGGTGCACTTCTTTACTCACCTCTTTTTACTCTTTATGGGTTTATATGCCCCTTTGCAATTACTTAGTTATTATTAACCTCTGGCTCTCTACCACAGTGTGTCCTTTGTCCTCTTTCCCTACTCTACCCCCAGTAGGTCACAGCAGATAGCTGACCCTCCCTGAGCCTGGTTCTGCTGGAGGTTTCTTCACATTAAAAGGGAGTTTTTCCTTCCCACTGTTGCCAAAGTGCTGACTTATAGGTGATCATCTGATTGTTGGGGTTTTCCCTGTATTATTGTAGGGCCTTTACAATATAAAAAGCCTTGAGGCTACTGTTGTTGTGATTTGGTGCAATATAAATAAAACTGAAATAAACTGAATTAAATAAATTTGTATCTCCCTAGCTTATTAAATATCTTTATCGGACATATAAATACAGACTCTCTTTAAAGAAGGGTGTGGTACAAGAGCTAGTAACTGCTAAGTCAGCTGGGATAAGATGCTTTAGTGGACTTATGTTAGATAAAAGACGATGGAGTGAGAAGACACTTCTCAGATGACCTCAGACTATTTTTCATGTTTTAATAGTGCTTCTTCTTCAAGGTAAAAGTGAAAAACAGCATGGCTTCCACTGGGGTTCATTTGGTCAACTATCAGGCATTTTTTTGTGTGTTTATGCTGTTAAAAAGCTTTACCCTCTTTTATAATAAGCTCTTTATTCTTTTGCCTTTCCTCTTCTTTCAGTGTTAGGCTGTAAACAATTACCTGGATCCATACATACAGCATGCAAAGGCCACATGCTTTCCCATATTCCTTTGTTAAGACTTTGACCTTTGACCAAAACTATTGTTAAGAGGTTGCTGAGTCGACTGTGAATTCTGCAAAGTTGAAATCACAGCTCAGTGCACATGCATTTGAAGAAGAAAAAGCGGCAGGACTATATAGCTGTGTGATTAAGATTGCAATGCCCGTAGGGATTTGATGGCTTGTGGTGCGTGTCCAAATCCAGCTCAGGTGAATGGTTGAATGCCAGAACAAGAAGTCTATTTAAACAACACAACAATAGACTGTGCGGGAAGCTTTTAACGCCAAGGTGAGCGAGCGAAAGAAAGAGGAAAGAGGGAGGGAGAGGTTAAAGCTCAGAGAGGCTCTGAGCTGTAATTGAGCGGGAGTATAAACAACACCTTGTAAAGAGAAAAAGGGATTAGGGGTGGGGTTAATGGATATGCTATGTGCAGTAGTGGTAATGCAGTGAGCTCTTTGACTATTCATTAACCATTTGAACACACTTATTCTAGGAGCAACATCCAAAGTATTAGAGATGGGCTGCATTGGGCTCTAATTTGCATATATTTACATAAACATATCTACAGCCTATGTGGTGCATGTTCATATGTGCTTATTTGTGATTGTGTGCAGAGATATTGGCCATTTGCTAATCCCTGCCACATAGCACGTTGCTAAAGAGTAGGGAAAATGAAAAAATTTGACACTTGCATTCTTACTGGATATGTGACTCATGTTAAAGTATTATGTTTTGTTAATAATATCCTCTAGTCATTATACTCTATTAAACCTATGTTCTAACACATAAGGGCATTATTAAATATTTTCCTTTCTCTTTTGTGTTTGTGCTTTTAGAGGCTAAAGAGGCTCTCTAACCCCATTAAAGTCATTTATCTCTCATATTGAAGGACCTGCCCCCTACTTTGGCTTGTGAAGACGATGAAAGCCTGACATAGTTTTGCTAGTTGCTTCACCATGATTGGACAATTGCTGTTTAGGGAAAAAGGGGTCTGTGAATGGTTCATAAGCTGAGGCTCAGTTAAGCTTCGCCTGCCTCTGTAAGCATAAAGACTTTTACCCATGTCGAAAATATATTCCCCCTTTCATCTCCACCCGGCCTAACAGACAAAAGAGATGGGAGCTGACCCGCTGCATGAACACCAACCTTCCCATTAACAGCACACAGACAGATACCTGTCAACTCCATTTCCCAGGTGCCTGAGGGTGAGCCACAGAACCACCTTTCTCTGTGGCTCAGCTTTTAAGGGCACGTTCGCTTCCATTAACTAGGTCTGCTGCTTTATAAGGGACATCAAATTAATTAGTGTCAAATCAGTCTGTGGAAATGGAGCACAAGTTTCTGTGTCTAGTCACTGATGGAAAAAAAAGGGGTTTGGACTATTTTAAGCAGCAACGTGAGACTTTGTGCCTTGTGAAAAGAAACACACACACACACACACACATCTGGCTCACGTGGTTAAACAGCAAAAACACAGGCACCTTAGCTGTACTGTTAATTGCTGTGTAAACACCGGATCATGCTGGAGCGGCAGGGCTTGTAGCTGATTTTATACGCACATTTCTGTTTGCATGATTGGCTGTCTTTTTTTGCTTCTGCATCCAAGTGATTTTACACTTTTTATACGCTGCGTGCAAAAACAAACCTTTCACTGTGAACCTAAAACGTTACTAATCGCCAGTCCAGTCTCAGCTACTCAGCTAGTCTGACGCCTCTGTTTACCTCTGTGTACCTGTGTGTGTGTGTGTGTGTGTGTGTGTGTGTGTGTGTGTGTGTGTGTGTGTGTTTGTGTGTGTGTGTGTGTGTGTGTGTGTGTGCGTGTGTGTGTACATGTTTAGACATCTTTGTGAGGACAGAATATTGGCATGATACTATACTCGTGGGGACCAGCAGTCGCTTATGGGGACAAAATGCCTGTCCCCACGAGTTTGAAGGCATTTTTGAGGCTCAAAATTTGGTTTTAGTGTCAGAGTTACAAATAGGTTATGGTTAGGTTTAGGTCAAGGGTTAGGATTAGGCATTCATTTTTGATGATTAGGGTTAGGGTTAGCGGCTAGGGAAAGCATTATGTTTATTAGATGTCCTCACTAAGATATGGAAACGAGTGTGTGTGTGCTGTAGAGAGTGACAGAGAGATGCAGATTGGAAGAGATAGAGGACAATGTTGGGACTCATTGGAAATCTTTTTATAAGTGGATGCCTCAAGGTTAGTGATTTATGAGTGACAGTTATGAACGCAATGTCAGTGTTTAGTTTGTGTGTGTGTGTGTGTGTGTGCATGTGTGCAGGCTGTGAGATGGACCCTTCATGAAATGAAATGAAATAAAGTCTGAATACTGAGCAGGTGGGAGGAGGAGGGGTGAAGCGGAGATTAAACAATGGAAGAAGGTACAAGGAAATGAAACAACAAAGGCGGGCAGAGGAACGATGAAGATGGCGTAAAGATAGGAGCCCACCTTAAAAAGGAGAAAGAAATTAGGACGGGCAGAGGGAGCGTTTAAGGGCAAAGATCTGAGATCAGATGCAGGAGTGCTGGTGATTAAAACAAAAACAAAAAACGTGCTTATCAGGGTGATGCTTCCAGTGTGACTGGGTCTAAACTAACTGGGAATTATTCCTGCATATTCAACATATTAGTGGGGAAATGATGGGTTCCCCGGGCCCTATTCGAGTTGTGAAACCCCATGCTGAGCACCCCGTTTCCCTCTTCTCCATGGCAACCCCTGCAAGTCTTTAATAAGCTCATTTACATAAACAATCTCCGAGGATGCATTTGACATTTTCATTATATTCTGATACCCGTTAAAAAAGAGACTTCCCCCTTCAAATATCTGTTAGCACTTAAGCGGGCATGGCTGTGAACAGAAATGGGCACGCGCCTATACAAAAAAAACATGTGTTCATACACACTTACACACATTTATTGGAAGCAGCTGTCACAGCTGTGGTGCCACTGGCAACTGCATGATGCACGTTGTCATTGTTTTGAATTACAACAGCTCAGCCTATAGCAAATGACAGGGCGGCCTCGGTGGAATACACCAATAACGTTGTCTCATCGAGTCACTGCTCGCTCATCCCGGTGTCTGCAGGAGAACTGCAGGTGATGGCAGTAAGCTTCAGTTCCCTCGCTTCTTCGTTTTCACACCTCGCTGGCTCTGCGGATAGATTGATGTGTGAACCAATCAAAAGTGACATCAATATTGCATTTCACTGGAGCTGCGTAGCCTCCTGTGGGCGATGCACTTCGGGTGTCGTACCTTGCACACGTAAGAACTCTTTACAACAAACAGGCTCAGCAACAACCTGTTCTGCTTTTTTATCCTTCTTTCAGATCTGCGACGGAGAGCGCGAGCAACTGATGAGGGAGAGCGCTCTCAGCTTTACAGGAAAAGGAGGGATGAATCCATTTTATGAAGCTGTTAACAGACAAAACACTGTAAGCGACGATACCACAAACGACTCACACTGACTTCGCGTACGATTATTGCGCTGTGAGCTGGGGATGGCAGGACAGGGGGGAAAAAAGAAAAAGAAGAAGAAGAAAAAAAGCTCTGTGTAATAAAACAAACCACTCCTTTCTTTTCAGTCCAAGTGAGGATGAGAGAAAAGCAATTTGGCGAAGACATCAGTGATTCAGTGTTGATATGACTGACAGTTGGTTAATTAAATTGTCACCAGGCTGCAGTTTCTTCAAACACAGCTCCGCTTGGGTTCGACTGTGCATGTGCGTCCAAGTTGTTGGAAGAAAACTGTGATCTGTCACATAGTCTGCTGTGAAGCCTGTTATGCTCTGCCACTTATTTAAAAATGTACATGTATAATGGATTCTCAGCATGGTGCTTGGGAGGTCATTGTAAGAGTGTGGATTCAAATGAGAAAGCTTTAACATATCTGCACATGGGTGCTCTTTGGCAAATTTTATTTCGATATTTTTCCAAATGAATTCTGTTACTTTCCAGTGTTGCTTGTCTGTATAATATCATTACATGGACCAGAACGAGAGACCACATTGGCTTCTGTTCATTGGCTCCCTGTAGAATCTTGAAGTGTTGGTCTTGAATATTCAGGCCCTGGCTCGTCTGAAAGACCTTATAGTACAATATCACTTCAATATAGCACTTTGTCTTAGGCTTCAGGGCAGGCCGGGCGCTTTTTCATTTTGTTCTTGGCTTTTCTTAGCTCTTCCTGGCTGGCTGTTGCACACCTTCAACTCACTGTCATCATCTGGATTGTCTTTAAGGACCATGCTTCTCTGCCTGATCGTTCCATCCACTACGGTGATGAATTGGCCCTCCTGTTCCTTGTGTGCAGTTTGCTAATGCTTAGCTAGGTTAACCATCTCTCTCGCCTGTTTCCTAGTTGCTTGCCTGGGTTGTTCGAGCTTCCTTTACCTCGAAACACTCAACTGTTGTCCCTCCTGGAGTGCAAGAGCTGCCTGTGGATCCCAATACCTGCCCACGACCCACCTGCTTGCCCATTCTCCTCCATTCAGCCCACACCTCTCTCGAAACCAGCCCACCTAAGGAGCCTCTCTTAGCCACCTATTCTCCTAAACCAAGTAAACACGTCTAGCCATTTATAAATCTTGACACTTTGCTCTCAGACTGCTGGCTTACTTTTGGTTAAAGCGCCTTGTTGTAAATTGGCACTATATAAATAGAATTGAATTGAACCGAGTTGAACTGAATCATTACCATGGCATGTATCTGGTTTGTGATTCAGATCGAAATCTTTTCCTTTCATTACCTTTCAGGTGACAAACAACTTAAAAAAAAACCCAACTATATTTCAGCAGCAGCTTCAGTATATAAACATCGCAGAGGTGAAAAACATGTGCCTTTCTTTGCCGCGGCCACACACTGGCTTCTCCAAAATTCTCCAAACACCTTTCATGTATGTTGAGTTTTCCCTCAACAGTTTTACATCTATATACACCGAAAATTAAAGTTACAAAGTCTTTACATTGATGCAGACTGACTCTGTTAAGGAACAGAATAACTCACTGCTGACTCTAAGTTTATTACTTACCTGCAGCCCAGCGACAGCACCACAATCCATCTACTTGCCAAAATGAGAGTTGATGGCTTTTACGCTGGCAGCACAGCAGTGGTTACTTCATTAATTACCTATGATAAATTATCCCCAGAGATAGACTTGATCAGAATCTAAAAGCAAATGGCATTGTGGATGTAACTTCAGGCAGGTGACTCACACAGAGTCATAGTTTATGAGCTACATTTTAATAACTGTCTGATCAATTTATCAAAGTTTACTAATGTGTGTGCACAGATACATTGTGTGATGTGGCATCATTCATTAGAGGTGTATGTACACCCATGTAACAAATATTAGGAGTGCTGTTGGTACTGTGTGTGTGTGAATGAGGCTGTGAGGAGCAATAACTTAAAGAACCCTGTGCAAATGACAGAATGACGCCACTTTACGAGACTGATTATGTCAGCAACATGACATATTCCATGTCTGTGAAGGGCTTTTTTAAATATATCACTTGCAGAGCCAGTGTAATCCCAAACCACAGAATAAATCTTTGCACAAGGGTAAGCCAATAAGTTTTGCTGTCTACATTTTAAGGTGTTTTAGGTGTTTGACCCCAACATTAAATCTAGATCTTGTCAGAAGGAGTTAAAAAACACCTCTTCCATCTTTTCAAGAATTACGTGGTTAAAATTACTGCTACTGCTTGTGCATGCTTTTGTTACATCTAGACTGGACTACTGCAAAGCACTGTATGCTGTAGTTGGTCAATCATCTCTTGCTCATTGACAATTATTCCAAAATGTCAGAGGGACAGAATCCAACATAAAGCATCACTGTTTTTATTAAAAGCCTTAAACGGTCTTGCACCTGTATATGTGGTAGTTATGTTGGGTCCACACACTCCTTCAAGATCATTAAGGTCTGCTTCCCAATCACTCCTGACCATCCTGCCATTATTTCAAGAGGGCGGCATGCTCTTTGCTGTTCCGATTGCCTCTGAAGTGGCAATTCCAATATGAATTTTATTTATAGCAAATTTTTATTATTATGAGTAAACTTAATGTGTTTAACCCAGATGATAAAAACATTGAAAAACTGTCCAGGCAGTAAAAACAGCAAAATAAAACTTTCAAAAATGAGTGGCATCAGATAAACATGTGACTGTCTTTGACTCTAAGCTAAAGACATGCCTTTCTTTGAAAAGCCTTCAGAAACCTGTGGTTGGAGGACAGTTTGTTGTTGTGTTATGTTATATGAATGATGTGGATTTAAGTAGAGGAGTAGACGAGTTTTAGAAGCTCTTCTGTTTTTATTGTAAAACGCTTCGATTTTAAATATACTACAGAAACAAAATGCACTTACGTGCTGACTTGTTCATTCTTCTATGTGCAGACCAAATGCAAAGGCACGCCATGCAGACAGTCTCAGGTTTGTACACAGGAAGGAAGAAAAGGTGTAGACACTTTTCTGGCTTAATCTGGGCTACTTTGGACACTCAGTTTTGAGGATGGCCTGCTGTGGGTTACAGAAACTGTTTTGTAGGCCAGATGCCCACCTGACATCTGGCCCATATAATGGAGACCTGTGGCTGTGACTCATCCTGAGTCAGCACTGTCAGTCAACACAAGCTGTGAGAGAAGCATAAGAGAACTGCAGATGTGGGCCAAACATAAATTGCCATCCCACATGTGATTGCCAACACAGAAAAATGACACTTCTGACAATCCTCTCCAGTCTTGGAAATGGGTGATGATAGCGTAGCTAGAGAGGCCTGGGTTCAAATCTGCCCTGAGCACATTTACGGCCCTGCTCTTTCTCCGAGCTTTCCTGTCTTTTATCCACTTTCCTATCACAACAAAGGCTAAAAAGCATCAAAATTTTTAAAAAGTCAGCCAATTTGCAGATAGGAACATGGCAGTTGTGTACAGCGCAAAGACGAGGGTGTTGGATTTAAAGGTATGAAGAGATCAAGCTAGATTGATATCAACTGCTTTTCATTAGCTGTTTTTGCAGAGGCTTCAAAATCACCACTTTATGAGCTTCATCATGAAACAATCAGCCCCTAGACCCTAAATATGAGATGAGCAAAGGCACACTATTCCATAAAACTACAATTCGTTTCATTATCAGTGGATCTGACACTAACTCTCTTCAATAACAGAAGTTAGTTTAGAAAAGGCATCTGTATGTGATTTTCTAAAGTGCTGATTAACATATTCAAGTTACTTCAACAGTCAAAAAACTGCTTTTTTAAACTGATGAAAAAGCAAATGTTCACATTTCACAGGCTGATGGCAAAGATTTTTCTTGGTCCCAATGACATAAACCCTGGATCTGCTGAAACTATCGAGGTAACAAAGAGTTAAGTGCAATAATACAGAACAGAATGAGGAGAACTGAGGACTTAAACCTATAAAACAGAGGAAAACATCGCATCAAGCTGAGGAACAGAGCATGGCATGACCAGCGTTAGAAGTTGGGCCCTGCTGGCTAATTAGTACCCCTGCACAACTTCTCAGTTGTTACATTTTAATTACGGACTCTTAGAGCATGGCGAGAATAGCAAAGTGACCCCCACACACAACCTAAACTAGCGCTTCCACTGACCCCAAAGAAAAACAGCTGCCTCCCGACTCACACCAATCCACCACCAGCTGTGACGTTTACTGCAAATATGTACCTGCTAATTAGATTGTTCATTAGGTTATTTCTCGTTTTAAAAAGCTGGTTGTATTTACTGGAGTCACACAAGCAAGAGTCTCTGATGCTTGCCGATTCTGTTGCAAATGAGGTGCACTCTGTGGCCTTACAATGTTCATGTGGGAAAACAAACATTAAAGGGGGAAAAGAAGTCAAAACATCAGTTGTGAAATGCAAAAGACACCACAGAGGAGGGAAATAATGACCTTCCGTTAAAGTAAACTCATTTTATATATTCCTGCCTACTCCTTAATTGTCATTCAGGCCTGCTGAGATAGAGAGAGAGAGGAGAGAGGAAGTAAAAAAAAAAAAAAAAAAGGGGGCAAAAAAAAAAAAAAAAATTAAAATATGG
>VUQG01021297.1:16455-30743 GCA_015106755.1 Etia nguti | reverse complement strand
GACAAATGTCCAGCTGGGATAACTACATTTACTCAGGGCCTTCTTGACGTGATGTTCTTCTGCTTCCCAGGCTGTTGTGTCTGTGGGGATGGTGTTCGCTCTATGTTGTAGCGTCCTGATGACACCCAGTTTGTGCTCTAGTGGATGATGAGAGTCAAACCTTAAATACTGATCCGTATGCGTAGGTTTACGGTACACATCAGCTTTTAAATGTCCCCCATTACTGATGGAAATCTCACAGTCTAAGAAGGCTAACCTGCCACTTTTCATATCCTCCCTGGTGAATTTGATGTGTTGGTCCACCGAGTTAATATAATCCGTGAATTGTGGTACGTCCAGAGATTTGATTTTCACCCAGGTGTCATCCACATACCTGAACATACCTCGGTGGTGTTCCAGGGTAGGATAAAAAAGTGTCATGGCACAGTGGCCCGTGAAGTGGGATGGACTCAAGTGCAGATTCAAAAACCGGAGGTTTGAAATGCGTTTCAACAAGAGAACGTCAGGAGTAATAGACAAACTTAGGCTTGGACTAGATTTAACGTGAAACATAAACTAGACAACTGAGACTAGAAAGGCTAAGGCAATAACATAAACAATATAGGGTCACTGTGGCAGCTGGGTGCAGGGACTGGACAGGGGGAAACTATGGCAGACCATGGGCACTGAAACAGAGGAGAGAACTGTCAGAGTGGTCCGAAGGAATTGTGAGTTAATCTGAGAATCAAAAACTGAGATGCCTTACGTGCTTGCAGGTAGAGATAAGCTGGAGGGGAAGGCGTGAGGCAAAGGTCCGGGTGAGTACTGAGTGCAACGCTGGAGTGCAGGGACCCAGGCAGTAGAGAGTGGCAGTATGAGTGAAAGGGTTTTACCGGCAGCAGCAGACCAGAATCTTGCAGAGCGATTATGGGAAGGCTTGGAAGGTGGGCTCCGGGTGCCGACTAGAAAAAAGGAGAACGAGGTAAGCAAAACACACTATGATCCACAAGAGAAACATGAGGCTGTGAACTAAAAGAGGTTAGCAGACAATCTGACGAAGACTAGTTGTGAGCGCTGGTCATAAATACTGCCGGTGTAATTGCCATCAGGTGAGGAACAGGGAGGAGCAAAAAGGGCTCCACCCAGAGGAGGAGGGTCGATGCTGTGGAAAGATATTCAGACTCACCCAGACCATGACACAAAGCCCCCTTTTCCACTTCTTCCATGTACAAGTTGGCCACAATGAGTGAAACTGGGGAACCCATGGCACACCCATGTTTCTGCCTGTAGTACTGACCCTTGTATGTGAAATAGGTGGAATTAAGACACAGTTCCAAAAGCAAGCACTCTTGAACGGTGCTGAGAGTGGTCCTGTTGCTGAAGTTGGGGTCATCCTGTAATCTCTTACGAACTACCTCCAACGCTTCAGTGACTGGGACACAAGTGAAGCGAGATGTAAAATTGTATGAGACCATTGTTTCATCTGCCTCCATAATGACGTCTCTCACCTTCTCAACAAAATCCAAGGTGTTCTTGATGTGGTGTCTGGAGCTGCCTACCAACGGGTTGAGGATCGAAGCCAGAAACTTTGAGATGTTATAGGTGATCGAGTTGATCATGCAGACAATCGGTCTTAAAGGTGAACCCTGTTTATGTATCTTCGGTAAACCATACAGACTTGGTGTAGATTCCCCTGAGTATAGCCTGTGGTATGAGGTCTGGTCAATAGCATTGTCTTGTTCTAACTGCTTCAGACAATCTATCCCCCTCTTCCTGTAACCACTTCCTGGGTGTTGTTTCAGGGACTAATTAGTATTTTTGTAACTGAGCAGTGACAAAATTTTCTCATGATAGTCTTCCTGGTTTAGCAAAACTGTGCACCTACCCTTGTCTGTGTGCCTTCCTCTCCTCCATGCTCATGTTGGATGCTGGGGGCTTTGGATTGCTGAGACAGGCCGAAACTTTTGTCCATAGTTGGTCTGCTTCCACATCTGGAATGTTGTTGTTAAGAATTCCTCTTTCTGGGGCTGTGATCAGTTCCACTAGCGTGATTTGTCTCGGTGTCACAGCAAAGTTCAACCCTTTTGCAAGGATGCTTTTCTCTGCTTGGGTGTGTTGTTTGTTAGACAAATTTTTCATCCACTTGTCCACATGCTCTGTGTGGCATCCTTCTCTCTTCCGGCCGCTGAGGACACTCTCCTTATTTTGCTGTGGTTTCCGATGCACAATAAGTAAATCAAACGTCCTTTGTTGCCTGGTCTTAGACTTATCATGCTGCATTAGACGAGCCTTCTCAGTGAATTCAAACAGCTTTTTTAAGAGTATTCTCATCTAGAACCATTGTAAATCCCTGAATGGTACTCATGGCCATTTGATCAATGATCAATGGTATTTGATCAATGGTCTTTGATCAGTGGTTGTTGATCAATGATCAATGGTCTTTGATCAGTGGTTGTTGATCAATGGTCATGACAATTTGCACATTAATGATCGAGGAACTGACCTCACAGCCCATTGTTCCTTCAGTGGTTCTAGTTTCAGGTATTGTGCTAATGTACTGTTTATAAGGTTAGAGTAACCTGCAGTCAGCTGAGACTGAAGAAGTCACTTGGATGAGTGACGAAATGTTTCTCCCACTGAAAACGCTACATCCAGATGAACAGAATCAACTTTTGGGATTTACTTACCTGGATGATTGAGCATGCATCAAGACTTTGCATGATTCTTAGTTCAAGAATAATCCTATTCATGTATGGGGTTTTGGGCGCCCCTTCCAGGTCATTCGTCGTCAGAATTACACTGTTTTAGTTCATCTATGTTTAAGACTACTTCTCTTTAAGCTAACTTTCTTGTCTTTCATATGATTGGCTGACCTTTGCAAACAAGAGCTTTGAACAGCAGGGGGGTCAACCAGAGGCCAGTGCCTGAGAAGACCATATTAAGAACAACCATTCTCTATGAAAAAAAAAAGCTGCAAACCAAAGGTTTAGATTGCTCTGCTAAAACACTTGAAAACTTGAAAAGGATCGCAGGCCCATGGTCCATTACTACATGAATTTTTGTATACTGTCCAACACTTTCTAGATAATGGCTTTTTTTTTGTGCTTTTTTTAAATCTCATTGAGTATACATGTAATGTGCATAAATGTGCAGTATGGATACAATTTCTATTCCAATCAGTTCCACAAATAATGATGAATTGATAGCCAAAAGAATCTGAGTTACTTTTTTTCAAAAAATAAAACCTAACAACTGATTTGTGGTCGTCCAATAATCAAAAGTCATGAGAATGGCAGACTTACCCATCACAGACGCTAGCATCACAATGACAATACTGGAAACCCCAGAGAAAAATCTGAGAACCATGTAAACATAGATGTTTGGTGAGAAAGCAATGCTCACACCAAACAATGACAGGAGCAGAAGGGCAAGCAGGGCTGCAAATCGTCGGCCAAACCTAGAAAAAGAGAATACAGATGTGTCTAATTCTTTGAATTGGCTATTATATCTGTTCTGGATATCTATTTGTTTTTAGTACTTATATACTTATTCTCTTTTATGAGTAACTTTATTAAAAGTGCTTTTCAAGGGTTTCCTTCTCTTTGGTGACAAACTCATAAATCTCATAAACTCATAATTAACTTTTATTTAGCAGCAGTTATGGTTGTCATTGGTTACGAGCATATGCCTGGCTGAAAATGACACCCTTATTTATAACTTTTCATTAAATCCCCTGATGATTACACAGAGAAACTGCCCTTTATACTTTTACGGTGCCAAACCTTCTGATGCAGGTCTATTTGTTATAAAACAATTAGACATGCTTTAAGTATTCCTTATCATGAAAGCAAAACTCATGGTTATTTATTGTAGGTCCATACCTGTCAGAAATAGCCCCGAACACCAAAGCTCCAACCATACTACCAGCCATGGAAATGGATTGTGATGCCTCTATCAAACCATGATTGTCACAGACTGCATTAAACTGAAAATATGAACAATTGCAATAGAAGAAAAATAGATTATTACAGAAATCCAGTCAAATAAGTATAAGATAAATTAGTAAATTCTTTTTCCTTTTGTTTACCTCTGTTACAATGCTGGAGACACCTGGTTCAGACTCATAGTCCCATCCGTGTATGCATGATGTTGTGGTGTTGATCCCATATTTTTCAATGGTTTCCAACTCCCAATCTACAGGCTTGAACATTTTGCAGTTCTCAAACTCTCCATCCTCATTCACAGGGATGGTGAGATTCCTCTGTCTCTCATCTGTCAGGTTGGGTGCAGACTCCAGGATCCAGTCAGTGTTGCAGTGGTGAGAAAAGCTCAAGCCTGTAAACACCTGGCCAATAACATCAAAAGCTACAAATATGCTTGGGATGCATAATGACAACAGTAAGCATTTTTGAAACAATCCAAACCCCCCAATCTCTGTCAGGACCCGTCTGAAATCACTCATGGTGATAATAGTAATGTGCGGCTTGGTCTGCGGAGGTTCTTCAGAAATGCAAGGTGAGAGAAAATGGTGGGAGTAAATCACTACAATTTATCTTGCTGATTAATAATTAACGAAGAACAATGATGTAAATCGTGTTTTTTGGCCTTTGTCTTTTAATCAAAGACAAAGTTATCGCAGTTACGCCAAATATATAAGATAGCCAAGACAATAAAACAAGCACTGATAATGGTATTCCAGCCTCCCACAGTCCAAAGACATGCTGGTTCCATGTATGAATGCATGGTGAAAATGTGGCTTGTAGTCTAAAGTTCTGTGAGTGGTCTATAAGACTTACATTTGTGCCTGGAATATAACAAAATAAACCAATTGAAATCCATTATTCTAAATTAAACGACATTTCTTCTGCAATACTGAGATTAGAACAGAACTCAGAAATGGAGAGAGAAAGAAAGAATAAGTGTTTGGTAGCCCAGTGAAGCTGTAAGTTTAAAGCAGCATAACTGATAGGTAGTTGAGGGCCACTAGAGCAGGGGCTAAATATACATTTTACTCAATGGAAAACTTAAGCCTCCCTCTTCCTTTTTTCTTTTGGAAGCTCAAATAACCACTGTAACACTCTGCACTCTGAGAGCAAAATGCTCCAGTGGCATAGTATGTTCTTATGAGATCTCTAATCTTGGCCAATAAGGGCTTTGTATGTGATTGGAAGAATATTAAGCTTTATGAAGATCTTACAGGGAACGAATGAAGAGAAGCTAATATTGAAGAAATATGGTTTCTCTTGTTAACTCCTGTTAAGAGTCTGTCTGCAGGGAATCTGACAGAGGTTTTTCAGTATATCATGATGACACTGCAATAACAGTAATAAACGATTAGCTAGTTAGTATCACTCTGAGGCAGATCATATTCTGGACAAAAAATACACCAAAGCACCCTTACGCACAGTGTTACTCAAGGTAAAGCCATTTAGGGTCACTGCAGTTTGACGAATTGTTTCTTCTTATACAACAGAAAAATAAATCTGGCTGTCATCTGTATAAAAACAGACTTTTAGCCACACAGTGTTGGCTAATGAAAAGATACATGGAGTGAAAAGTCTTAAGCGAGAATGCTGTGCAGCTTTATACCTTTTGTGTATGTTTGTGCTGAGAACTCATCATTTACACTGACACATTCATCAGATAAATGCAACTTAGTCCAGTTACTTCATTCTCACTTTATCTTTTAATAATAGATAACAGCAGTCATATATAAGCTCCATCAATTGTAGAACAGATTATAACAAATAAACAGACAGTGACTTATAAACTCTTTAAAGTCAAGGGAAAATAAATAAATAATGTATACTTTATTGATCCCCGTGGGGAAATTCCTCTCTGCATTTAACCCATTCACTCAGTGAAGCAGTAGGCTGCAATTGGGCGCCCGGGGAGCAGCGTGTAGGGACGGTACCTTGCTCAGGGGTACCTCAGGGTAGGCGTTCAGGGGAATCGAACCCCTGACCTTCTGATCACGGGGCCAACACTTTACCTACTGAGCTATCCCTGGAATCTAAGCAGAGCTGTGAAAAACTAAGTACATCCTTACTGTTTTCATGTAAATTAACACACTAAGTAGCAGCCAGGTGCTGGTAATGAAACACAGTTAATTTATCAACACCGTATACCAACTGACTAGCATGGTGGCAGAGGGGTGATGACCTGCTTTGAGGTCCCAGGACCTGGGCACCTTGCAGTCATTGAGTCGACCATGAACTCCTCTGTATACCAAAGTATTCTAGAGTCAAACGTAAGGCCGTCTGTCTGAGATTTAACGCTTCGCCCAAACTGGGTCATGCAACAACACAACGATTCCAAGTACAGAAGCATAGAACTGCAATAAAATCATTCTGTCTGTGGAAAACTACTCTGTTTATGGGCCTTGTAATCTCTGTCTGTAAGTTCTTTGTGTGTGTGCGTGTGTGCGTGTGTGTCAGAGAGCATGCTAACACTTATTAGAAAGTATTTGACTTCAAAGCAAAATAGACTACAAGAATAAATAAATATCTAGTAAACTAACACTAATATGTACTAAGAACTAATATTTACAAACTCAACAGAAAAAAAGAAAATATCAAAACTCTTTTAACTGTTTGTTCCAAATAATAAATGATAAACCACAGTATATACTGTACAGTACAAAATATACATAAATGTATATTAACATATACATATCAAATAATAAAATAGTGAAATTACAAAAATCTCAGTATGGCTTCAGTAAAAATTATAATTTGTGTTCTTCAACTTCTTCAGCACTGTAATCATCTCCATTTGGTCCATGCTCTGGTTTTCTAAGTTAAAAACAGGAGAACGACTTACTGACTTATTTGCAGATATATTTTTAATTATCAGCAGACACACTCTTCAGCTTACTTCATTTCAGTGTGATCTAGTAGTTCAACATTGAGGGTTTCAGGCAGTAGAAAAGAGAAAAATCCAGCAGCAAAGGGGGCGATGTCGTATACTAGCATTGGCATGATGTAATGGTAGCCTTCCAGGAGCCTGATCAGTGGTGCGACTGAACCTGTCACACGACCTACACCATTCTGCCTGCACAAACAGAAAACAAATAATTTGTTTTCCAAATTATAACAACAATTTTTAGATTTGGAAGATACCTTTTGGCACAGCAAGGACCACAATTCAAGCGGTACCTCCAAAGAGCAGGAAACACGCTTGACATATTCTCCTTCCAAAACGCTGAATTAGAGTCAAACTGCACAAGTTTGCAGGAATTTCAACAACAGCAAAGATGAACTGTGTGAGGTATATATTCACGCCAAAGTTTCCTACATTCAGACTCAGTCCATAGAACAGAAGACTTGATGCAAACCTAGAATTAACGGTGACAGCGATATTTTTAGTTTTAAATCCTTACTGTGATTTATGGTTTAGGTATTAAAGAATGTGGTATTCACGTGATTTCCATTTGAGAAGACGCACCAGTCAAAACCCATTATCAGAAAACATTTTCTCAGATATGAGATGCGGAAGATGTCCAGTACAGTTCTTCTTTCAGATGTAGTCTCCATCTCTATCTGAAGGAAAAAACTGCAAATTTAAAAAAACATTCCTGTCATATGGAAAAACCAAAGTTCATTGTGTTACATGCTAATCACATTGTTTAGGACTTCTTCTGGTACTTTTTTCTTATTCACTCTGGCTGCTCGCTGGAGCTCCTTTAGTGTCTCCTCCTTCCTGCCCTGAGTAATCAGCCATCGAGCTGATTCTGGCAGCAACCTGTTAAAAAGCAGATTCAAAACTATATAACTCAGCAGCTTTAGGCTTTCAGTAATGTTAAAAAGTACATTTATTATGATGTGAGAAGCTTCTGACCAGTAAAAGGCCACCAGGACAATGACCAGAGGGCAGAAAAGCACTAGCTGCAAGATTCTCCAGTTTCGGATAAAATATGCAATACCAGCCAACAGAATCTGTCCAACAGCAGAGAAAACTATGATGGACATTGTGCAAAATGCAGACTTTGAGGGATCAGTCCATTCCAAGGCTGTAAGACAGAAAAGAATCACACATAATGGTTTATTTATGCTATATCTTTTTTTTGTAGCCCAGCTTTTTTAATTTATTTGCTGTATATCCGTAAAAAATCATGATCCTAGGGTTTTGACCCAGCACTTTGAGTTTTGGACTCGTGAATTCTTATTCAATGCTCTGTTGGGTTCTTCGTTTATTTATTCTTGATCTTTGTCTTTAGTCTGGGGTTTTAGTTTCAGCAAATAGCTTTCAGTTAGAATTTTACTTAGGGATGAGTCTGTATAGGGTTTTGTTATTTCTTTTCTTAGCCTTTCTTTCTGTGTCAAGTTTGTATATTAGTGTCATTGTCACTTGTGTTACTTCCTGTTTAATTTTGCAAGTCTCTTGTCTTGTGTGCATTGTGTTTAGTTTTGCTTACTTTTGTCACATAAGTTAGATTCTGTTCGCCTGTGTCTTGTTTTCCCACAATTGTATCCTCTCTCCATAATCATGTTGTGGATATTTAAGCCCTCAGTTTTCCTTAGTTTCTTATTACATTTTACTGTTTGTCTGTCAGTGTGTTTCCTTAATGACTTTCTGATTGGATTATTGAACTCTTTCTTTGTTTTGTTTTGGGGTTTTTTTTTGTCAGTATAGAGAATTGGATACACATCTGAAGAGACCAATAGTTACTTGGGTTCTGCTCACTGAAACATGCTGGCTGTTGACTTCAAATCTATCACAACTGATTAAACATTTTCAAGCAAAGTGGACCAGTTATGCTAATTTACAAACTCTACAAGAAACGTTTGCATGATTCTCAAAAGGTTGATTCCGTTCATCTGGATGTAGCGTTTTCAGTGGGAGAAACGTTTCGTCACTCATCCAAGTGACTTCTTCACTCTCAGCTGACTGCAGGTTTCCCCAACCTTATAAACAGGACATTTGAACAATAACTGAAACAAGCCCACTGAATGAACAATCGGCTGTGAGGTCAGTTCCTTGATCATTAATATGCAAATTGTCATGACCATTGATCAACAACCACTGATCAAAGTCAATTGATCAAAGACCACTGATCAATGGCCATGAGTACCATTCACAGAGAGTTGGGGAATGGCTGCAATCACAGCATTGTAAGATGGTGAAAGATGTACCCTTAGGCCCCCTCCTCGATTCAGAGATGGTCTTTCCCTTTTCAAGTAAATGCCTACTTCACTCCCCGCTCATTACAGCGTTCCTCCCTGTCCAGGATGTGTACATCTTCATTATTGAAAGAGTGTCCACTGGCCTGTAGGTGTAAACAGACTGCAGAGTCCTGGTATGACAAGGTGGCTCTTCTGTGTTGTGCCATCCACTTCGCCAGGGGTTGTTTGGTTCCCCCGATGTATAAATCATAGCAATCCTCCTGGATCTTAAAAGCATACACTACATTATTCTGTTTGTGCAGGGGGACCCGATCCTTGGGGTAGACCAATTTTTGGTGCAGCGTGTTAAAAGCCACAGAGACGCGGTGTTTAGAAAAATGCATCTTAACTGTTCCGATACTCCTGACACATACGGGATCACTAAGGATTTTCGCTTAGGCAGCGGTTGTTCTTCTCTCCTGGATCAGCTGGAGCTTTCTTTAGGTGCCTTCCCAGCTTTGACAAATGTCCAGCTGAGATATTAGCATATTCTTATCAGCTCCTTTTATAATCAATCAGTTGCCAATATAAGGAGAGAAGTGTGCATTATGGGCTTATTATCAGTTTAGATAAAAGCCTAAAAGCTACATCGTTCTAAATCTGTGACTCTGTGGACATTAGGGTAGCTGTCAGGTTGTCAAACAGTTCCTCTTCACTGAAACATTTATCATCCATTACTGAAATAGTGTATGACAACATCTCCATGTTGTAATCATACACGCTGATAGAAAAATCCCTGTCACGGTTGGTAAAGCCATATTAAACGTAGTTTTACGTAAAGTTTGGAATCCAGGCTGCAGATGTCATGAATGCATCTTGGACTGTATTTATGTGCTAAAATATGTTCACGTGTTGAAATACGAGCCGTTAACAACGTTCCATGTCTTCATCTTCAGTCTCTGTCAGGTTACAACTGATTAATTACAGTTAATATTCAAAGGAAAAATTTGGAAGGATTCCAGCATTATCTGTTTAAGAAACTTCAGGATAGGTAAATGATGACTGACTGGTCCACACTGACATGCTTTCAGAATAATCGGTCCCCCTGGATTAAAATGGAGGCTGTGCTCTTTATTTATCAGCTACCACAGTGAATCAGGGTATGGCATCACGGCTTGGTTTCTCTACTCACCCACTTAACTCAGGATGAGCATGCTCAGAGTTGACTGAATCTACTGTGATCAGCTTTTCTGGAACTAAAAACTTAAAGTTTTCCACCCCAGAGTTAACTCAAACTCAGAGTTTAGTGTTAAACTCTGAGTTTGCTGAAGCTTCTTTCTGGAACACGGCCCAGGACTCTTCATAGAGTTGGCCATCTGGTCAAACCAGGCGACCATCTCGGCAGAGTTCCATTAATCAGGCCTTTGAAAGACACATGACAGCCTGCATTTAAAGTGGACAGGAGAAATATGAGAGCAGAAGAAAGAAACAAAACAAAAACTGTGAGGATGAGGAATATGAAGAGTAAAATTTAGCAGGGGGGGTCTCGTGGTGCTATCGATTGATCTGCTGTTATTTTCTTAATTAGGCAGTCAAATCAATGGAGAAAATGTCAGAAACAAAATCTGAGATGTCTTACTTTGCATGACTTGTGACTCTAAAACCTGATACATTCAAGTTAAATTACAATTTTACATTTTAATAAGTTTTATAAAGCTGTGTCTTTCTACTTGAAACATCCCACAAAAGATTAATAGATTATCCGAAAAGTGGCAGATTTGTTCTGTGGCTCCTAATGAACCCTTTCGCTCTACGTCATACTGAAAAATCATCAGTGAGACTATGAATGTGTGTTTTGTTTTTTTAAAACATCCTTTCAATATTCTCAAAACAAAAACAAATATTTTTTATTTATGTTTATTATTATTATTATTATTATTATTATTATTATTATTAGTAGTAGTAGTAGTAGTAGTAGTATTAATATCACTGTGACAACCCTTGTTTAATGAGATAGCTCATGAAAAAGTAACAGGATGTGCTTGTGTGTTTGGAACGGGGTTGACTCACTTATTTTGAACATCATTAACAAACAATAGCATAATTGCTACTCTTTAGAAAGCCGGCGCTCTCACAAACTATACATGAGCGTGGACGCCGGGGGCAATCAGTATGTATGATCTAACAGAATACAAACAGAGAGAGGGAGTACTGCCTGCAGTGTCTGTGTTATACTATTTTATGTTAATTCACTGACTTACAATCGTGTGTAAGTATTTACAGATTTACAAAAAAAAAAAAACATTATGGGAAATCTACATTTTGGATTCATTAAAAACTTGAAATCCAGTGCGCTTGAGCATTCACGGAGAAAGTAGTGGGTTTTTTCCCCGAAAGAAATCCAGGTAATATGAATGATTCTTCAAAAATAATCATGAATGGCTTCCCGAGATAAAACCAGCAAACGACCGCAAAGGCATGAATGAACGCGCTCGGTAACTAGGACGCTTCCTTAGCCGAGGAGTTGCTCTTTCACTCCTCGACCACGGAGCGACAGCATTTCTCCCTTGAAATAAAAGCGCTCCTCTGCGAACTGTTTGGTCACATGCTGCGATGGTTTGAAGTGGCGGCTTCATGTCACACATGCGTACCGACAAAGTGAATGGCACACGGGCGCAGAAGTGACACCGAGGCGACCAGAGAGAGGAGGAGGCTGCCAGAGCTGATCCGCGGTAGTTGGGCAGAGCTCACTTTGGGCGAGAGGAGAAAGAAGAAGAAGAAGAGGAGGAAGAAGGAGCAGCAGCGGCGCGTGGAGGGGATGAAGATGAACCCCGCGGGAGGTTATAGGATCCCACCACCACCAGCAGCAGCAGCAGCGACTCCGAGACCCGGGCTCTAGGAGTGCAGGGTGAATTTGGCTCAGTTGAGAAAGTTCGGTGACTGTAGCTATACAATGGTTATCAATGGGTCTCACCTGAACAGCTCCTCACCAGACCCCGCTGACACCGTCCTGAACCGTCCGCCGTGGGTTGCCACAACTTTGGGGTGCTTCCTCATCTTCACTACGGTCGTTGACATCCTGGGTAACCTCCTGGTCATCTTCTCCGTTTATCGGAACAAAAAGCTCAGGAACGCAGGTGAGCCCGGGGAAAGTATGCGCACGAGGCGCCAGAGCGGCGCGCGCCTTATTACTCAGCTGTGTTTGAGGAAAAAAGAAAAAAAAAAAGCGAAACAAAAACTCTAGTTAGCCATTTGCAAAGTGATAACGATAACAGTTTTAGCTGAATATACGTGCTTTTTAATTACAGCTCGTTTCCAAGGGTGTTATTGTTTTGTTTATAGCCACTAAATTATTTTAAGTGACAGAAACGTGTCATTTTGTTTTTCCATTTTAACGGCTGTCATTTTCTTTTTGGGTTTTGTTTGTTTCACCAGCGAGCTGATAATTAGAAATCCGAGCCAGCGTAAAGATGCTTGCGCTCGCGTCAAGCTTGTCGCACAGTAGGCTAAAGGCACAATCCATGTTTTTCTTCTTTCCCCCCCTGTTGTATTACTGACATCAGTCTTTTTTGCTTTGACATTTATTCCAGTGTTATTCCTTTGCCTTTCAGGGGCCAGTTGTAGCAAATAGTCACACACATCAACTCGCCATAGCCCACTTTTGGTGCTGATATGATTTTACTGTCAAGTACGCGGCAGCTAAGCAGCCTCTGAGGAGAGCGAAGCGGAGAGAAACATTATAGCGATTATTGACAGTGTGAAGCGACGGGGAAAGCCCAGCACTCGTCCCAGCACTGCTCGCACTAATGCTTCCCGGGCTTCTCCTTTATCGTCGTTATTCCAGCCATATTTAACTCAGTTTAATAAATGATAATATCAGCCAAAATGTTATGACATTACCAGTCCGATGATGGAACTTTTGTCATATCTGTGTGGGCTTTTTATATACACGATCGACCGGGAATGCAATTATGATTTCAGCTGAGGATTAAATTGTGCGCCCCCGAGTTTGAAGGAGATTGACACAGCGGTGTTTGCCTTGCTCAGCGGAGGTGGTAAAACGCTCATAATTTAATAGTCGGAGGACAGAGCGCTGCTGAGAAAACCCAAGAGGCTCCTGTCATGCTCAGGTCTGCGCGCATTAGCTGGCAGCTACGCGTACCAAGGTTGTCATCATTTGGAGGCTGTAGTTGGGTGATTTGCTAAACACACTTCTGACATTACAATTCCGCGTACTGCAGAAATGTTAGGGTCAGAATAGATTTCCATCATGTGGATCGAGACCCCCGGGAAGACCCTATGAGATGTACAAGGATATACAGGCTCTCCTTACTTTGAGAAAGCGCGCAGAAACCTCTGCTACAGCTGGATTAGAGCTGCTCACAACACAGTCGTTCTGAGGTGGATTTAGTCTTTCAGGCTGAAAATACATCTGTGCGATTTTGTAAGCCTCTCCGCTGCATGATATGTGGGACAACGTGCGAGACAAGAGAGGAGATAAATTTAGGAAACAGCATCTTTTGAAGTTGCTCCATTAATTACAGCTAATTGCATGTAAGAAGGTCATAATGAACTTGCAGGAATTCGACCAGGCATGCAGCCGATTCATGTTGCTTCAAAGGTTTAATGTTGCACACCAGCTTGAATGACACATATTTTTCAGCTATGTTTTCCATTTTCCATCCGTCATCCTTCCTCTAAGAAAAGTCTGACACGTGAATCTCCAGAGGAAGTTAGAGGAAGGATCATCAGCTTAATTGCGCTTTGCAAATCCTTCCCATGAATGCAAACAAGGCCTCTGGAAGCTAGTGACGTGGTTCCCCAAAGTTCATGCCTCCGAAGCCCCTTTGCTACTTTTCCATTCAACTTTCAAAGACGTGCATGACTAACTTAAACCACTTTCAATTTTATGTTCAAAGCCCATTGCCAAATTGTGTGCAAATTGGCAGACATATTGATTCAGACAAAAGCTTTTGCAGTCATACTTTAATCAGCATTTTTATTATCGGACCTTATCTGTGGGAATTTGAATCAGAAATGATTGTTTGACCACATATTCTACCGACCATCTCTTAGGAAAGTGCTTTAATGGCTGTACTTTCCATCCAAAAAGGAACTTCGGCTTCTTTCCTCAAACATATGAAATTTCCAGTATACAATATATATATATATATATATATATATATATATATAAATAAAATATTT
>VUQG01021297.1:5972-16435 GCA_015106755.1 Etia nguti | reverse complement strand
AATATATATAAAATAAAATATATATATATATATATATATATATATATATATATATATATATATATATATATATATATATATAAACTAAATGTTGTTAGAAACTGCACAGCAGTTCAGCATCAGGGGGATAAATTAAATAACATGTAATGAAATATACTCAGTGGAGAACCTGGCAGGCAATGCTGTCACATATTGCAGGCAGCAGCAGGACTGCTGTCTCTGCATGGCCAAACCCTCCGTCAGCGCATGAAATGGCCAGAGAGTGAGCGAACGTGAAGCCAGCAACACATGGTGAGCGCTTTGAGCTGCGTGGCTGGATGCAGAATCAATGCTGTGAGCTCTACTCAATGCCAATAAATCATCTTAATTGTACCTGTTTTCCGGTAGATGAAGGAATTTCTGAACAGGAAAATAAATAATGGCAACAAGGAAGTGTCTCAAATGACATTTTTGGCAGATTCTCACAAAAAAGTGGAACATTAGCTCATGGAATATAATCTGTGAAGGTTTTTATGTTGCTTTTTCTTTATTAGAACAAAAGCAAAAACTTGACGCTGTGCCATGCAGTTCCTTTCCTTCCTAAATAATGTGGCACAAGACTCAGGGCTTCTCCTCAGTTTCTGAACATGAGCCATGTACATTTTTTATTTTACAAAAGACAATGAGCTGATTTGGCGTTCTGTGAAAACGGGTTCATACCCAAAGTTTTAAGCATAATGGAACAGTGGAAATAGAGCAGACCTCGTTGCCTCAGTGTGGCATCATGTTTTTAGTAAGCAGCTTGAGTTTGTGAATGGAAATAAAAGATAAGTGTAGCGCTTTTTGAAAGACGCCTGGAAATGTTCTCAAAGGTGTCATTTATGTCCCAGTGTTTTGCTTTCTTCATACTGATCTCAAGACATAACAACAAGTTTATCAAAACAGGCAAGTTGAAACAGTGATTTACTACTGTACTGTTCACAGTCTGAAGTGACAAGTGTACTGATAGCTCGGTGTGCTGGGTTATGCTGCTGCATAATAAACCGAAGAGCTCCACATTGGAGCAAGGCTGTCTGCGTTGGAGCGTGACGTAGTGTTTATCCTTTTTAAGCGTTGCGTGACTTGGCCGCGTGCCTGCAGAATGTTATTTCTGATCGTTTATTACCCCTCGAGTATCTGTTACAGTATTATTGGTCTCAGTATAATGAATGTTTCCAGGAATTATGCAGAATTAGGGGTATTTGCAAGTGTCTCTAATGAAAATGAATGTTTTAGGTTTCTAAATATCCATTGGCTTTGTTGGGAGATTCTAAATTGGCTCATCACTGTGGAGCTTAATAAAGGGATCATCCCCTTCTGTAGATGGTATACAGTAGATGTTGATTTCGCAGCTTCCTGTTTTGCTTTCATTAGAGCTAAAGCCATTTGAAACACTTGTTTTATGAGAAACTGAAGTCTTTTATACAGAGCTTTACTGGGGTTGCACACATCTCTGTACGATTACACTGAAGAATAACAACTGTCTTTGGTTTAACTTTATGTTTTAGAACAAAGTTAATAAAATAATTTGCACATTCCTTTTGTATTATTGGAAAAAAACAACCTTTTTTTCTAATCGTAAAACTTTGTGTAAGGATCTTTTTTACTGAAATGAAACAAGAGATTGCTCTGTGAATCTAAAAGATGGATCTAGATGCTGTGAAGTTACCCCCTGATTCTTAAAGCCTTGATCTGTGCATTAATTTTTTAAAGTCTCACAAACAGGTGCTGGCCCAAAGCATGTTAACTTTTCAATCACAGTCAGATTCCAACTGATTTATCTCTAGGAGTCTATTGTCGGTAACAAAGTAACAAAGAGATGCAAGAAACACCCTTCAACAATGAGTGATGAAATTGCATATTTTGCCCACCAGGGGGCATTCTGCGACACACGTGTTCAGAATGCCACAGAGAGTAATTTCAATCCTCCTTTTTCAGTGAGCTCCTTGTCAGTGATAACACACTTCCTGATTCGAAGAGTGAATCTACTAAAGTAGATAACCAACCAGCAGCAGCATTATAGTGCAGTAGTGGTGCCACAGCAATATATCCAGTGATTCAGCATAAGTAAATCATGTAAGCCCAGAAGTAGCCAAGCAGTGTTAGTATTATTTCCCCTGGAAAATTTAAGCAATAGTAAAACACAACTGTGTAACACTTTAATTTAGCAATAATGCTAAATGAAAGTAACCTAACCCCCTAACTTTACAGAAGTCTTTACATTATTGTCACATATTAAAAACGAAAAATGTTTGGATGGATGGATCTAATCTTTGGTCACTAACTACTGAGTTGCATTGATGACATTAAATGTTGGATGTCTAGAATTTATTTTCAGAACTGAACAGAAGCAAGACAGACACATTTATTGTTGGTCCAAAAAGTCCAAAAAGTTGTTTCATATGTATTATCTCTTTCCCTGATACACAGTAATACACAGTAAGGATGTCAGATAATCTGGCATCATTTTCGACAGTGATCTCTCTTTAAAAACCACGCAAACAATCTATAAAAAGTTAGAAAATTCTTATCTCAAACGGAAAAATTGGTCCATGCCTTCAAGGGTGTTTAGACTACTGCAACACTATTTGTTGGACTGTCCAACTCATCAGTGGGACAACTTTGGCTTTGAAGATATTCAATTTGAACATACTACGTCAGTACTGAAGTCAGTTTGGCTCACATTGGCTCCTAGTTTAACACAAAATTACCCGTAAAATCTTTCTATTAGTTCACAAAGCTCTCAGTAGTTTGGCCCCCCAGCACATATCTGATTTGCTCAGTGTCTATAATCCAACTAGACTTCTCAGGTCATCAGGTGCAGATCTTTTAACAGTTCCCAGAATTAAATCTAAGTGTGCTGAGGGGGCTTTCAGTTACTACGGTCCTGTTCCTTGGAACAAACTGCCTGCTGACCTAAGGTCAGTAACATCCGTGCATACATTTATAAACAGGCTCAAAAGGTTTCTGTTCACAAAGGTGTACACTCAACAGCTGATTATGTATGTGTATGTATGTGTGTTAACTTATATTTTAATCCTTTGTTAAGTTTTAATTTCGTATCTTAAGATTTTCTTTCCATAAAGTTCAGACATCCTCAGCATGACTCCAACAATATCATCTTCTCATTTCATGCTTTGCTTTGGAACCATCTGCACCACCTCCTGCTTGAATGGCTGTGGTTACTATTTATTGTACTCTCTGTAACTACACATTCTCTGCATGACCAAACACAGCTAGGCTAAAAAAAAAACACTGGAGTGTAAAATCTAGATGTCGAGTTTACAAAAATGAAAAGATGTGCCTGAAAAGAGTCCAGGCATTGTACAGCCACACTGCATAATGCATCCACTCCCAGCAGCAGTGGACTATCGATATCGGGTGCCTGTATCATGTGTTCCCACCTCTGATGACAAGGCGGCCTCTTTGCAAACCCGGCTCAGCCCCCTTTGGCTTACACAGTTTCAGTTTCACCCACAGTCACCGAGGGACAGGAGCTAGGAAAACATTCAACTGTGGCTAGGAAGTTAAGCAGTTCATATGCTGCTGGGTCAACACATTGTTCTGCTTCCTACTAACTTATCACCTAATGTTTTACCATAGAAACTGTAGGTTCAAGTAGAAAACATTCACATCTTAAGTAAAGTGCAAAGCAAGTTACTGTGAACTCCTTGTTTCAGTAGTAAAAGTTTTTAGTTCACATTCCTTCTAATTAAAAGACTAAAAATTGTCTCACCAGAAAGTTGTACTGCTGGTTTATGTGGTGTCAGATTAAAGCTTTTAATGTGAAGTAGTTGCCTTAGGATATTGTGCTTGTAATAGCATTAGTGTAACTTACTACCGCTCTGTAAGAACGCTAAACAGTGTGGCTGATCACCAAGATAAAATTAAAAAGCATTACCGCTGGATAGATGGAAAAACAAAATAAACCACATAAGTAGTAAACTACCACATTGCTCCTTGTTTAGTGATTACTTACCTGAACAGTAAGGTGGGTAACCACTAAACTAACCCTAACCCAGGGATTTCATGTCCTTTGAAGAGCATAGCAGAGGTCAAGTGGGCTTCATAGTTTTAGTTATTAAAAGAGCCATAATAAACTTGAAAGATTAGAGACTATGTGTGCTCCCAAGTCCTTGACATAAGAGGTATTTTATGTCTTTTGCCAAGATGTAATCAGATTATATCCTATGAAAATAAACATGTTAGCCATTCACATCCTCCATGCTGCTCATATTAAATTAAACATTTGTCCTGAATTTAATACCATCCCGAGTATTCATCCCACAGATCGTTATCATTTGAAGAAAACCATGAACTAATGCAAATACTGCCTGTTTAGTTAAGGCCCATATTTGGCTGATAATTGGCCGATGGTGTAGAAGCCAGAGCTGCTTGCTGGGTTTGTTAGTTTCTGTGGTGATGGGTGTGATAAGCATCGGCACGGCGCGCTACGGTGGAAAGTTTCAGCAGGTAAAAAACACAGATAAACCGGAGACACGTAACGGAGGGCAGGCCGCAACTTTGCAGTTAATTTATAGTTTTCCCAAGCTGAATAAGTGAAGATCGAGTGGGGGAGGATAAAGATCTGCTCCTTTTACTCACGAGGCACTTAGCTCGCAGGTATAGATTAGTTAATGTCCCTCCTGTCGGCCAAGACACGCAAATAAAGGAGCGCCTGCCAGCACGCCCTGGGGCTGCTTTGCACTTGATAACTTCAGCGCTGACTGCTCCTTTTAATCCTCCCGCGTGTCCCGAAACATGTAAAATACTTTATATGTTTTTCACTAATTAAGCAGATCTACTTTGTACAGATTTCCCACCAGAGAGCTTTTGCGCCTCTCAAAAGGATTTAAACTCAAACATTAGATCACACACAGATCTAATTAGGCAGCAGATATGTGCATGGGCTCTGGTTCCGGTGCTGGGATTGTGGGGATGATGCTATCATTGTTTGTGTTGCCAACCTTGTCTGGCTTGTTTGCCGCAGCTTTTTGTTGTTAGACGGGGGTGAGTGAGTGAGAGAGAGGAGTTCAACAGTGCATGATGGTAGAGTTCATGACGAGGAATAAGGGCTGGTGTGAGGCTTTTGCACAATCCGGACGTACAGTGAAAGAGAAGGAGGTATATGTTAGTTTGCTGCTGGTGTGGGTGGGTTAATGCTCTCGTAACGTTATTAGCAACAATCATGGGAAAATTGCTCTGTGACTCTCTTTTTTTGTTTCAGTGTGACTGGATTATTTCAGTCTTAGTAGGTGCCACATTGTCCTGCTGGGCTTAAGCCTCCTTCCAGGCTCTGAGAAAGAAAACTTGACCTCATATGACTTAGTCTGCTCTTTACGGGGGCAAGCATCTGCACGATTTCATGATTTTCTAATATGTCCTGGATTGCCTGACTGCACAAGCCCTGCCAGGAGAAATCCATTCTGAATATACAAGAAATGCATTTGCTGCGTGATCAGGATGTTAGCTTTTGTTCCCCCCCCCCTTATTTTTTTCTTTAAGAAAGCTGTGGATTTTTTTTCTCTCTTTACTGGTTTACATTCTGCACAGCATTTCACATTCTCCTCACCAGGTTTTTGTGCCTGAGTCTCATCTGAGTCTCCCATCACTGTCTTTGTACTCCACCTCCTCCTCCTCCTCCTCCCAAGCGTACTCACCCTCAAACACGCACAGTACACTCATTTTTTTTTTCTTTTCACTTAAATTTCACCTTCCAGGCTTCATATTCCATGACACCCTGTCTGCTTGCATCACTTTGATCCAACACCCCCACCGTTCTCTAAGGACGCTATGTTGTCAGACCCCGTACCTGTAGAGGAATTCTGCCAATAGCACTTTGCATCAAGCCAGTCAGGCAACAAGACGGTTATCACACAAACCCTGCAGATACCAGATTATGTAATGGCCAATGTTGTTATTGACGCGGTCGAATTTAACAAAAAATGGGCGACCAGTGTGTGATCTCCTCTGTCGCGTTCTGTATGCACATACTCACAGGGGAGAGCACGTTTTAGCTTCAAAAGGAACAAATAATGAGTCTATAAATACATACAGAAGAGAGCTTATTTTCAGTCATCCAGTCTACCCACCATTTACTGTTCCAGCTCTCCCTCTTTCCATGCTTCCCTGTGCTATTTTTAATCATTTACTATATTATACAGTGAAAAACGTCTCTCTGCTTGATAGAAGCCCGGCATGACACACATGGGAAGCTGAGGGCAGTGAGAAAGAAGTAAAATCTAATGCTCATCCAACGGGAACTCTGCATAACACATGCCATACTGTAGAGTGCCTACAGTAGAGCGTTAACTGTTTGATTAGACACACACACACACACACACATTTGAGGTCCAGCAGGTTAGAGATGCAAGCTGGTATCAGGAAGGGTGCCAGTTTGAATCCCAGCTGAGAGAATCAGAAGAGGCGGAACAGGGAAGCGAGAGGCACTCTTATCTGTGCTCAAGGTGCCCTTGAATGAAGCACTTGGTCGAACGTTACTAGTCAGTGGACGACAGTGGAGGACTGTGGTTGAACTCAGCAGCTTCCAGCTGTGAATGCGTCAGACTGTATGACCGTTAAAATAGAAAAAAAAAGCAAACCTGCAAGCTCAGCTTTTCTCGCATAAAATGTTTTTTTAAAAAAAGGACAAATGCAGAAACTGACCCCATTATCGTCCATATTGCCACTCTTTCGTCTCTCTCCCTTTTATCATTAAGGGCGCAGTTTACCCATTGGACTAACAAGCAAAACAGCTCAATCAAAAAGCCTCATCAGTCTCTGTGAGCCAACAGAGTGATTCACTTGAATGACATGTTATGATGATTATTGTGGCAGACACATGAATGCCATTTGATGTAGTCCTGTGAACACTGTCCCATTCAGATGTATCAGACCACAGTGTCTTGGTTCAGCAGCCTGGTTTGTCACTCAGATGATAGCATCTTCTTGCATGCACACTGCAGATGAAGAGTTCAACAGTGGACACACACACACACACACACACACACACACACACACACACACACACACACATATAGATATATAATTTTAGTAACAGCAAAACAAAGAAGTGACAGAGTTACTTTCTAAAAATAATCCTGAGGTTAGCGGGTGCATGCTGTCAGTTTAAATTAGTAACATCGTTCAAACAAATCCTCGTCTAAAATAGAAAAAAAATGCAGGTCTTCAGTTTGATATTTTCACTTAATTTTAGAGTAGAAGTGCCACTATTTACAGAGCACGTGGAAGCTGTCAGAAAGTGTGTGCTACTTAGAAGACAGTTCAAGAAGATTTTCTTGTAAGCCGCACAGAAACAGAGTCGCTTTTATGACCGCTGGAATCTATGTTTTCTAAGACATTCATGAAGACGGCCGTTTGTGCTTTTTTTATTCTGAAGAAGAGGAGATTCATCCTGAATGTTCTCAGAAGCACTCTGAGAACATTTGCTTTTGCCTGACAGACACAAACATAGTAGCAGTATTAATGTTTCCAAGAAAGGGACTCTTTCTCAATCCTAAAAAAACAAAACAAAGAATGAGATGTGACTGATATAGATGTAGGTCACTATAAAGTCCCTAGAAGCTTACAGCCCATCGGATACTGGATGCTATAAACTTACAGGAATCTCATAAATGAAGTTATTATATGTATATATAGTATATTAATGACTCTGCTCATGAGATATGTCATACCAGTTTTTTGATAACATAAATATTTAGAGATACTGGCATAAAGAGCTTAATGATTTTAAAACCATTCATTAAAAACATCAGGATTAACCTCATGTGTCAGCAGAATTGCACTTTTCAACATCAGTATTGGTATTTAGACTGAGATACTATCATTTTTGCCTCCCTGCTAATCATTATCTTAATAATGGGTCAAATGACTGTGTGGAAAAAGTGGAAAAATAGCCACAGAGATTCATCATCCAACTCCGCAGATCGCTTTGTTCTGTTTTAAACCAGTTTGTCTGTTTTAGTTCACTCTTGTTTTTGTTTTTTTACACATTAACATATTTATAGCACTTTACACTTTGAAAATGTAATGCTCGTTCTTTGGAATTTGGATTTCTTTGCTGCAGTTTGTCATGACCTTTCAGCCATCATGTAGCGCATGGTCAGACGTACTGTTAGGTCCATAGTTTTTTGCACAGTGACATAATCGTTGTACTTTTGCTTCTGTACACCACCACAGTGGTTTTTAAATCAAACAGTCAAGATGTGATTGAGTTTCTGACTCTCAGTTTTAAATGAAGTGGTTTAACAAAAGTCGTGCATCAACTCTTCAGCAAAATTACAGCCATTTTATACATCGTTGCCCATTTTCAGAGGCTCAGAAGGAATTAGGCAACTGAATGACAAGCAGTTTAATTGCAGAGTGAGTCCTGTTCCCTTGTTATTTCATGACAAATGAAGCTAAAAGACTGGGAGTTGATTCCGAGTGTTGAAGCTGGAACTCTCAATATAAGGTCCGGAAAACACAAAGGAAGGAAAAACTGAAGGAGGCCATCATTTGGCTGAAAAACCAACATTAACCTGCCAGAGAGACAGCAAAAAATTTAGAAGTGGCCAAACAACAATCTGGTCCAGTCTTAAAAAATATACTAACAAGCACAGTAACACCAAAACACATGAAAGACCATAGAAGTGGTTGGTGGTCAGAAGTGATAACTGAAGTGCTGATGACTGAATTGCATCCATGGTCAAGGAAAAAAACTTCACGACATCTAACCTCCAAGAACACTCGGAGGTAGAATTACTGCTGTCAAAGTCTATAGTCAAGAATTTAAATACAGACTGTTTACAACAAGGTGCAAGCCATTGGTTATACTCAAAAACAAGAAAGATTTTTCCAGAAAACTTGCACCAGAGGGTTAGGGAAAAGTATGGATAAAGAAAGGAACAGCTCGCCATACAAAGCATATTATCACATTATCTGTCAAACATGGTGGAGGTAATGTTATGGCACGGGCATGCATGGCTGTCCCAGGTCACAGTTGTTTATTGGTGATGTGACTGCTGATAGAAACAGCAGGGTGAATTGTGTAGTGCGCAGAGTGATACTCTCTGCTCAGATTCAGCCAAATGCTGCATAACCGATCAGACAGTGCAAAAGGATAATGACCCAAAGCAAACTGCAAAAGCAACCCAAGAGTTTCTCAAGGCAAAGAAAAGAGATATTCTGCAATGGGGAAGTCAGTCACCTGATTTCAACTCAACAGATCATGCTTTTCAGTTACTGAACAATAAACTGAAGGCAGAAAGACCCAAAAACAAGCAGCGTCTGAAATTGCTGCAAGTAACGGCCTTGCAAAATATCTCAAGGCAGGAAACGATATTTGGCAATGTTTGTGGGTTTTAAATATATGTCCTCTTCCAAAGTCTTATGGACCTAACTATATATGAGCATAAGCTAAGACTGTCTGTTCATATATCCATTAAGGTTACCAGAAACACATGCTCTGTTAGCTCAATGATCCACTTATTTAATACTTGAGGTTGCGTAATCATATTTTGCTATCCAAATACCATTGCTGTCATTGTCTGAGTAAGCACCCACTCAAGGGATTTAATTAATTATATTCACCAATGAATATTACTGTTTTTAGATCTCTAGCACTATAATGGACCTTTGTAATGAAACCAGAGTTGAACTTAGTTTCTCTTTTCTCTTTATATAACTGACACTGAGGACTTGAATCCATCTCAGTGACACCCATACCTTGTTTTGCCTACAGAATTACGAGTGATTTTGAAATGGCCCTGTTCCGATAATTATATAACCCGTAGTTAGCAGTGCAGAGGTGGACGCTAATTCTCAAGAGACAGATTATGACACATTCTTTGTGGCCTGTCACGTTCACAAAGTAATTAGTTGAGTCGTCCGCTTCCCTCTAATGAGCAGGAGCTTAGTGTGTGAGATTTCTTGGTCACAGCATGCTTTCCTTTAACGACCCATAAACATGCTCTCTCTGATTATTATCTAAATTAGTGTATTTTGTCACACTTTCAGACATGTTCACACATTGCTTGGGTTCATTCCAGCGTACTTTGGGTGTTGTCCAAAAGCAATAGGGAATTACGCAGTAGGAAGTTGGATGTTCACACTGCTAGTGCTCGGTGACCCAATCTAAGCCTCACTTTATCTGGGAATATGAGAATGAACTCATATGGCATGTTGAGGTATGAAGAAATAATCTAATACATTTTATGGAAAACGTTGCGCAGCAATGAAATTGAGAATGCAAATAGATGTGTGCGATATAATAGAGGTTTTGTTTATTAAGGGGGTATTTGCTGGCCTTGCAGTCAACATAATATCTTATGAGTTGTAATTTTATGTAGAAGCAATTCAGTGCCAGATTAGAAAGTTTACTTTTGCTATGGAAGCTGTTCACCAATTATAGCTGAAGGAGACGAGGAAGGTAGAGCGGAGGCTCA
>VUQG01021295.1:23546-38590 GCA_015106755.1 Etia nguti | reverse complement strand
CCTTATTCAATCACCCCCCACCCCCCCCTCTTGATCGCTTAACTCACTCTCAAGTCTGTGTTTCCCCCTGCCAAATTCACACAAACACACACCACAGCATACCATCCCACACCTCTTCAAATGACAGCTAAGTGACAGTGTGACGCCAGCCACTTGATGGGGAATGATGAGAGCTGGAAACAAATGAAAATAAAACATCTAATTATGTCAGAGGCGCCTTGACGTTACATCACTGTTAAAACACATTTAAAATAACATTCAGCAAGCCTCGCACTGACACACATAGAAACCCGCGCACACAGCAGGCACCCGTGACGGATGGAGGGCTCTCCTGCAAGCACTCAGTCAGGCTGTCAGGCCACTGGCTGCTGCTGCTTCTGTCATTGACTTAAAAGGGCATCAAGGAGCCATGTGTGGGACATTACTGAGGCCGAGGGGAAACTGCTGGGCTGCGGCATAAAGACACTTTCAAAGAAACTGACTTGGGCTCCTATCGAGGGGCTATTATTCAAGACAGTATCCTCCCACCGCCCACTGCACCATCTGTCCATCCAAAGTTTTTAGCAAGTTAAAGAAGAAAACCACACAATTCAAAGCAGTCCTAAAGTGTTCTTTACTGTATGTACAGAAATGAAAGGAAAGGATGGAATCAGTGGGGAAATGCACAATTAAAGTAATCATTCATCTCAGTGCAAAGACTCACTGGCTGGTTTCATCACTTCTAATCAAGCGATTCACTTTGTAGTGGAACAAGAAAGCGGGTAAATTACTGATTAATGATTGGTTATTGGTTAGTTATAAAAAGCAGATTTCAGGTGAGGTTAGAAAAGATCTTCTGAATTGCCAGTTGAATCAATGTTGTATCCAAAAGCTGTAACTCAATAAATAACAGATTTTTAAAGAAATGAGAACCTTCTAATTCATAATGTTTCTCTTTTTGGATCAAAGGATGGATACCTATATGAAAGGACACAGAATCATAAGTGGGTTTTTCCTGCTTTTTATTTTTCTGAGGCAGCTGCAGCTCAGGCAGTAAAGCAGGTTTTCCACTAATCGGAAGGTCAGGGTTTGATCCAATTATCGAAGAAAAAAAGCCTGTGGTGTAAAGAGCTTTCAGCGGTCAATAAGACAAGAAAAGTGCTACATAAATGCAGTCCATTTTGCATCACTGAAAAAAACCCCATACAGACAGGATTGGTGTAAAGCAAGGAAAAAAAACAAAAATACACTTGATGATCAGATGGACTTGATGAACACACACTCGTTGACCAGCTGGATTTGAGGAAGACACACTTGGCGACCAGATGGATTTTTGGGGAAATACACATGACAACCAGTTGGATTTGAGAACTACACACTACCTTAATTTCCACAACATTCGAGCATCCAAGTCTGGAGGATGGCACAAAACAAAACAAACACAAAAATTCAAACATCCCTGTGCTGTTTTGCTCATCCCTTTGGTTATTAATTGGCCGATACAATATCATATAACAGCGACAGTCCTATCGGGTTCAGGAGGTGTGTTTAACCATCTAGCAAATGTCTGCAAGAGCGCCAAGAACTAGTTCTCGACTTTCCCTGGATGTTGAAAATCAGTACAGATGGACAAGCTGAGGCTATTACCGGCCAAAAACTTGCGTATATTTATTCCAAACAAAGCTGTGAAGATTCATAATTAATGTGAGAATTTCACAGTTCACATAAACTTCATTTTGTTGAATAGCAGATAGCAGCTATAGAGGAATGAAAAAGTACATTTTGTCTGATCCAAGCATAGCCTTTCTTGATAAATAACCCTTTGTCCCAGACTCATAAAAGCACTGATTGCCTGTATATATATATATATATATATATATATATATATATGAAAAGCTAATCTCATGAATTTTGCACTTCAGAGTGTGTCAGTCAGTGTGTTTATGGAGGAGCAGCAGCAGTAATGGTTCACAGTGGAGGTTGCTAACTCTGTGTCTCACCTGTGTGCGTCCTGTAGTGGTCCTTCATGGCTGACAGGTTGAGGAAGGCGTAGTGGCAGGATGGCCACGCACACTTATATGGTTTCTCTCCACTGTGCAGTTTCATGTGGTTGTTGAGGGCCCATTTTTCGCTGAAGGAGCGCTCGCACAAGTCGCATTCAAACTTCCTGCAGGAGAATAAGAAGGGGCAGGTAGGAATGAAGAGGAGGAGGAGGGGGTGAGGGGAAGAAACAAAGGGTTATTTACTGATCCCAAAGCTGACGCAAAACGCTAGAAAAATCCACCCTGTGAGAGAGGAAATGGAGGTTGCTGGGTAGTTGCACTCACAACCACAGAGCAGAGGGCCATATGATTGTACGCTGTACATCTACGCCCACACTCGTGCACACACACACACACACTCAACACACACAGAATGCAGCTGGCTGCTGGTGTGTCATGTCTGTATAAGCAGGCATTGATTTTTCTGTCCTGGCCTGCCACCTCCACCATTTATTCTCTGCTTTGCACCAGGGCCCAAAGGACTAGAGAAATTCTGTTACAGTCGACACACACACACACACCCCGCAGGGCCAGTGGGGAGAATAGAGTTCACCTGTCCAGCGTCCCTGACCACTTAGCCAGGGCTAAATGAACAGTTAGCAACATTTTACCTCCCGCTTCATTCTCTCAAGGCTCTTGTATTAGAGCTTCCCTCCACCCCAACTATTCGTCTTTTTTTGTGTTTTGTTTTGTTTTTAACTAACCGCTCACATCATCAACATCAAGGCTGTCACCTAGCTTTAGATTATCAGTATCAATCCAATGAATGTAAAGCACGATGTAGCGTTTGTTGAGGTATGTTGTTATAAAAGCTCCCGTTATGCGAATCAGGGCAAAAATGTGAATATGCATGTCATTCTGTCTTCGCTCTGGACATCTGTCTATTTTTCGCACCCACGCCTACGACTGACAAAAGCTGCATGTTCGCTCTCTGTCTTTTTTTTTTTCTTTTAATTTATTTATTTTAAATCAGTGTGTAGGATGTTTGCACCTATAGTCATCTGCTGTGTTATTAAGCTTCACGAAAAAAAACACAAAGAAGTAAAAAAAACAACAAAAAAAACAATAGAAAAAGCTCGCGCTTGAATTAATCTTTACCCCCGCGCTATAATTTAGCTGCAGAATGACTAATGTGCGAGTCATAAACAAATGAAGTCGGGTTTTGGGGAGCATTCGTCTTGCAGCGAGGGCCATGTTATTTTAGGGAGGGCGGCTGTCTTTAAGTCCTGATTGTGTCGCTTAATCCCCGTGGTATCTGTTTCATAGCGAGCAGCATGACACTCACCTGAACAAATAATGACTCCGAGCAGCATGTAGCATGTGTCTGAATCAATAATTCAAACTCATACATCTTCCTTACTGGAAAGGGGGTTGTTGGTGGTGGTGGTGGGGGGCAAAGGAGAAAGAAAGGGAGGCAGGGAAAAAGGAGAAAGGAGGGAATTAAAGCTGGGGTGGTGGAAGAGAGGAGAGAAGGGAATGGTGTTGGGGGGGTCCTGGCTTCCACATCAATCTATATGTTCCATAAAGATGAGTCAAAATGTGATATGGGTGTCAACCTGCACTGGTTCAGACTAACCTTACGTTACCAGACAGGATGGAGGAGATTTAAAATGGCACCTTCATCACCTGGCTGTAAGTGCGAGTGCATTTATAAATAGTTCCATTTCCCTCTTGTTCTCATCAACGGACTTGGCAGGCATTTTATTTGACCAACAGATGTATGTCTGCATCTGCATTTCCTTCCCTTTCCTTCCTCTCTGCGGTATTTATAGAACAGCTCGTCGCCTGTGCCACCACGGGAGAGGTAAATAAGATGAGTGAAGAGATGCTATCTTTTATTGTAAGCATTATGCACAACACTCCTGCTTTATGAGCTAAACGGGCCATTGTTTATCACAGGGCGTAATCGCAAAGTCAGGCAGGCAGGCAGGCCTCTACGTGGGAACGCGGCATGCTGGGATGGAGGTAAAAAGAGAGAAAAGGAAGAGAAGAGGAGAGAAGATGGAGGAGTCAGTGCTGGCAGAGTTGACTATCAGTGGGGGTTTTGTAAGGATGAGAGGAGGGTTTGCGTCTGTTTTTATGGGATCAGATGGAGCGCTTTGATCTTGTCCCCGCATGTCAGATCCCGTCACGATCCACCGTCTCGCCCATACATATGCATACTGCCTCTAAACAGCCAGGCACCATGCAAAAGAACCACGGTGAAGGGAAGAGAGATAGAGAGAAAGAGAAGCGGTTTGGTGAATGTGTTTGTGTATGCATGCGTGTGAAAGAGCAGGGAAGGCAAATATGGGGAGAAAGAAGTAAGGCAAAGAAGGAGGTTTGGATATGAAAAATATTTGGAAAGTTTTTATATGGAAAAAAAAATAACAAATATGTGCCAATTCAGAGTCAACAAAACCCACGGAGTTCTGAAACTCTTTAAGAAGGACTTATTGGGCGCAGAGTGTGTGGCTTCAGGAAATGACCTGTTTTGCTTTCAAACCTCCACGTTTATCACTCCTTAACGGGGACCCTTCATGCTCATTTCCTACTCCATTTTTTAATTCTTGTGCTTTGGAAGAGCAGCTTTAAGTGATTCATGGCTCAAAATAATCCTTTTTTCTCTCAGACCTCAGTTCATCCACTACGCAAAACAAATGATTTTAGCTGCTCTCGCTTTAAGCCTACTTTCTTCTGATTGGCTACCTTTTGCAAATGGAAGGTTTGAACAGGTGGGTGGAGCTTCTCTGATGACAGCCAGAACTATACACCTAAAGTGACCGCATTAAAGATATGCACTCTCAATGACATTAAAAACCATTTTTTGGTTAATGGGGATAATGCACATATACACTGACCACTCTATCACTGTAATATCGTATAAGTCAGAAATGAAGGAAAATAACTGTAGGACAGGCACAATGATGACATTTTTTGCAGAATACTGTCTCACAAATAATAATAATACAATAAACTAAAATAAAACTATCTAAACATTAAATGAATTGGATTCTGGTTTGGCTATCAAAAGACACAGAGTTTCACACATAGATCCTCCTTGTATTTGGCATAAAATCAAATACCCTGAGCTACCTGCTGTGGCGACCCCTTGTGACAAAGGAGCAGACAAAAGTAGCTTTAGTTGCACTGGAACTTTTAGTTGCTAACGCTTTCAAATAAAGTTCACGTTCATGGTCTTTTCTCACTACTTCGACTCAAAGTCAAAACTTCCCACACTCTAGCTGTGAACTCAATTCCATTTAGACTGGAATATTCCAATACTCAGCTGGTTCACTATTTCTACGTGTGTGTCCTTGTGTGCAGAGGAGCACATGCTAAAAAAACTCAACGCAAAGCAAACAAGTGGACAAAACCAGCCTGACGAGAAATGACAAAAACATGTCGCAGCATATTTGTTTTAAAATTACGAGCTCAGGCTCGTAATTTTACCATTTATTTTGTCAAGAATTCAGGTGACATGTAAACAAAAACACATATAAGTGCAATACGCAACTCCGAGGCCAGAAGGAATTATCATTTTTGTCAGCGTAGGTGCACAAGTAAATGATATAGTCCATCTATCTGAGCTCATGTAAATAAGTTTTTTTTGTGATTGTGCCACTTGTGTTTCCAATATATGTTAACCATTAGTCAGGTATTTTAATGTACAGATTATATTTGCTTAGTTCTAATCTTAGTGGAAAATATGTATTAAAGTCATCTTTGGATCAAAATAGGCTTGGTCCTCTTTATTCACTTACACTACATTAATGATTATTCACTTAATCCCTTGGAAGAGAAATAAAAATATATATATATTTTGTTGAAAACCTAAGCCAAAATTAAATCAATAGGGTACCGCTTTATTTTTACACATGATGTTCAAAACGAGTGACCATGCTGCCCTCGCTGTACTGGAATCCAAGCATCACACTGTCCCTGTTGGGATGTCCCACCATGGTTGGTGCTGAATGACTGATGTCAGCAGCCGTTTGCATTGTTTTTCTTGGCCTTCTTTCGCTCACTATACTGCAGTTTGTGGTGTGTTTTCGGGAGGTTAAATGCCTTGGATTTACTCTACAGGACTCTGCTTATGGTTTATTCTTAGCACCACTTCACACATCTCAAGTATTCCCCCCCCCCCAAAAAAAAAGATGATGATCCACTTCTTGGATCTTCTTTCTGTTCTGTATGTTATTTGTTGTATATCATTCTTTTAGCGTGGTGTTACTCGTCCAGACTACATCCAGGAAACATGGAGGGCGCAGCTGTTATTGGCACATGCAGGCACAGGATCAGGAGCTGATTTAGGGGGTGTTCGATTTGGATTTTCTTTTGCTTTGCTTTTTTTTTTTTGGCTGAGCATGCATTCTAAAATGTCTAAAAACTGTGCATTACAATTTCCAGCATTTTTTAAAATAAGTTTGTTAGTGGATAACAAGTATTCTTCAATCTGAAAAACAATTTGGCACTCTATTTGTTTGGTCTTCTTGGTTTTAAATGACCACATACAGAAAAGGATAAAGCCAACAGATGACTGTTTTAACTGTGAAAATACATTCAAATATAAAAAGAGAGACAGAGAAACCCATTAGTTAGAATTTTCCCTTCTTGTTTTGCATGTTTTATTTTCACATTACTGTCAAGCATTGATTAGCTAAGGCCACAGAAGGCAAAAAACCCATCTGTAATCTGAAGCAACTTCTACTTCTACTCGTTATATCACTGCCTTTCAGCCTCTTGCGTGTCTCCATCTCCTCCCCGTGTCTTTCCTGCGCGCTTTCTTTTTCCCTTCTGATCACAAACCAACACGACATGATTGACACCGTGTGTGGATTTATTCAGAGATGCAGGTGACTCTCCTCCCTCCGCATTCAGCAAACTGCACGCTACTGTGTCTATACTGTCACTGATTACCATATCTATACAGTAATGTGATCCTGCTGTCAGTTCAGCCATATAGAGCTACTGTCAGAACATCACAGGCCACACTGGCCTTAATTGTGACAGAAATCCCTCAGGAGGAGCCTCTATACCTCTTAACAGGCCCAGAAAGGAGGACCTGACTCATTACCATGTACTTACTATCACCCCCTAGTGGTGAGGTGGTGCCATGTTTAGGGGACCTAACAGAGGATGTGTTAAAATAAACAGTAATCATGTGCTGTCGATGTAAACTGAATGACAGTTTTAAAAAAAGAGCACTATTTTAGTATGATTAAGACTAGAAGATGCAAAAAATAATTCACTAACCCAGAAACAGACATTCTCTGATGTCAGAGGTAAGAGTGGCAGTGTCACCTCTGCTTCTCCTGACTGTAAGTGTCCATCAAACCTATCTATTTATTTATTTTTTTAAATCAATTGTACTAATTATGTTGGCTGTTTTTTGTTTTTTTGGATGGCTAAAATCTCTCTCCCTGGTTTCCGTGCTGTGTTGGCCGGTCGCTGTAAGAGGAAATAATCTGTCGATGCTCTCACACTGTAACACAAAGACAGAAAGAGGGAGAGAGGCCGACTCTCGCCTCAAGCCAAACTGACACAAACAGACAACTTCAAAGTGAAGACTGTTGTTTATTTGGCGAAGGGAAAGAGGGGGGGAGGAAAAAAAAGAGAGAAAATTTATCTGATATGCAACTGTCAGGAGAGCATTTTCACATGCAAAATAGCGAGTGAGTGAGAGAGATTACCTAGAGGGAGGAACATGACAGCATTCACTAGGGTCAGGATGGATCATCATCTTCAGCCCCCACCTCCTCCTCCTCCTCCATTGCCTCTCTCTTTCTCCCTCCATCGCTCTAACTTTATCTCACTCGCTCTCTGTTTCCCTCCCTCCATCCTTCCGCCCCCCCCCACATCCCTTTTCTCTCTCATCCTGTTTTCAGACTCCATCACTCTGCACTTCGACAACCCGGCAGCTTAAATCCAGACTAAATTAGCTGAATGAAGATTAAATCATTTGGCCCTGAGCTCTCCAAGATATTGGGAGGAAGACTGAGTAAGCCTTAAATGGTGTCTGACTGGGTTCGGACCTATATATGTGTCTGAGGAGAAGCTATTCCTTCAATGGCAGTCAATTGAAACCTGATTAGAGGGGGGGTGTTGGGTAAAAAATGGCTTAAAGATTAAATTCCTGGGACAACTGTTTCCTAAGTAAGGGCGCCGGCTTCGTTATTTTTCGTTTGCGCGCACTATGTTGACCGACGACAGGCTTGTTCCCGGGCTAAGATATTGAGCGGGGCAACATCATCGCTCACAGCGCTTAGGAGAAACGCTTTAGAGAATGCGCTGTAGTCAATGTGGTCTGTGGGTACTCAAATCAGTTTCCTAGATGGTGCTAGTTTAACATTCAAATGAACAAAGGCATCCATCCCTGGCCTGCTGCATGCAACAAAAAGGACAAACACTGCAGTGGAAAAAAAAGAAGAAAGAAATAAAGAAAAAGAAGAAGAGGAGACTCTCTTAGGACTAGGGCTGCGCTGAAGGGCATTTTAAAGTGAAACAGCTACTGAGTTATATCACACTGAGACCAGCAGGAGTGTAAAGCCAGCATGTCACACAAAACAACAGCTAAAACCTCCATGAAGAGGCCACATGTGTCTGCAGAGCATTGTAGATGGAACTCCTCGGAGAGGAGTGCCGCTGCATATGACTGCAATATAAACAACGGCACACAACAGAGATGCAGCTGCTGATTTATGTTTACCTTCAATCCCGAGAGAAAGAGGAGGAGGAGAAGGCAAAGAAAAAAAAGATAATGAAATAAATAATAAAAGACCAGGCCCATCAGATAAGCTCCTGTTTATCCCGCTGTAGGGCAAATACAAATTGTCAATTTAATGAACACGGTGGACGTGATGAAAGCGGGGTGAAGGAGCCTGCTGCCTGACAAACAATCAGGAAATGTTATCTTAATATTGTTGCGATGTTATTCAGACCATAACTTAGGGGATGGGGAGAGGCCATGACTACAACGAGGTGGCATGGAGGGGAGAGGGAAGCAAGCGGAGGCGCAAAGGCCAGGTCCCTCTGTGGTGGCCGTGTTATTGCCTATTTTTATTATGAGCCATAGCTCAGTAGCCACAAACACACTTTTAAAACGCACAAAGGGTAAACGCGAGCATGCGCACAACCTAGCCACACGCACAAACTTAAATTACAATTTATTTTGTTTTCGGATAAAAGAATGTAACACCACAAAGCTTAATAAAATGAACAAAAATGACCCCCCCGCGCATGTGTACGCACACACTGGCCTGACATCTTGCTTCCAGATGCAGTTAACTTAAAAGCTTAATAGGGGGTTTTTTTCAGACTATTAATCACAATGTTTCAAGCAAAAGAACTGCAAATCAAGAGCTCCGAAAAGCTTCCTGCTGAAATTAGCAGCCGCTGAAAAGTACTGAAAGTTTGATTTGTGTGACGCGGTTCGGTCAAAGGCCTCTTCCCAGCACCACCACCCATCCTTTAAACGGCACTTTAAAAAGCGTCCAGATGCTTCGCAGCTCAAAGTTGTTTTTTTTTTTTGTTTTTTTTTGGCGAGTCTTGAATTTAAAGCGTTGCAATCTGAGCAGCCACCAAAATTAACTATTATCTCCATATTTATATATTGCCGGCACTAAATTGCGTCGGGAAGAATTACTATCAATATGAATATCTGCAACAATAACTCAGCCGCTGTGCTGAGGACAGGATACTCTTTATCAGGCTTCTGATAGGCCTTAAATACAGCACAAGGCAGCCATATCAGAGCTTTTTCTCTCTAATATCAGGCCGCATTAGCACCTCGTAAATCAAATTACACTCCTAGAATTTCATTAGGCTCACCTGCCAGCGCTGCTGTGCTGCAGAAATATTTATGTTTTTATGCTGCGATTGTGTTCTCTCAGGTACACAAAAGGGAAGCAGAGGGAGGGGCAGAGAGGGGAAAGAAATGGGTGATAAACCTAATTATCTTTTAAGAATACGGGGAAAATATGTCATAAATTGTGGCGATCCTGAGGAGGGCTGGCGTTTTGGAAGCCTGTGGGGCTGAGAGTTGGGGGGACAAGCCTGCTGCACTGTTTACCATCTTTAACCGGGGCTAGACTCCCGCAATCCAATTAGCAGCTTCCCCAAATTTGCTCTAAACAGAAATCAAACAGGATGATGTACGACGCCGATCAGCGGGCCCTCGACAACCAGCTAATCTGATAAAGCCCGAGCAAGACTGCTAATAGCGCAAATACTTGTTCAAACTGGATCCAAAACGTTATGATAGGAGTCTGTCTTTATTATTTAATTACCTCAAAAGAATTTCACATTTCCATTTGTTTATTTGCTGTTGTTGTTTGTTAGATTGCATTATCCAGATCATAAGAATCTCGGCTCAAATTTGCTGAATGCAAAAGCTCAGGCGGAGGAAGCAGGAGAGCAGTTGGCTGTGGGGAAGGAACGCTGATATTCCTGTACCACTTTTTTCTTTCCCATCTGGAAAGAAAAAAGTGCCGGGATGGCGGAGTGTCTGGATATGGATTTTGATTAGACACAAAAGGGAAATGACTGAGCCAGTGACCGTAACGACAGCCACTTAATAAAAGGTACAGTCTATACATCAAAGAGCATCTAGCTGTAAATCATTCGGCCTCGTAACGACTTGCATCCCCGTCCCATTACTGAGCCCTTAACGGGCCGCTCATATTTACTCTCCAGCCCCAATATAATTTTAGAATAATGAGCTTTGTCCCTTATCTAATTAACAGGCATAGGTTCATTCATTTTTTTTTGTTTTCTCTTCCCCGTCTTCCCACCTTTTCCTTACTGAAATTAGGAAGCAGGGATATTTGTTTAACTCTCAAATATTTAGCAAATTTGCTCCGTGGCACGAAACGTAAAAGTTACACACAAATACGACTGATGTGACCGCGTTGCATGTTGTGCATAATTGCAGTATGTTGCAACTGGAGGGTGTTTATCTAGGATTGTATGTGTGTGTGTGTGTGTGTGTGTGTGTATGTGTTTGTGTGTGTAACGGGGGTAGAGGAGTGGGGGTTGTGCTCCAGTGGGCAGAAGTAAAAGACCAGGTCCATTCTCCCTCTTATTACTGGAATTGTAATTCAATGATCACCTTAGATCACATGCGTGCCATAAATCAGATAGGCTTGACAGAGGATGAAAAATTGTATTAATAATGTGAAACTTATTATACAGTCCCAAATGCTCCCTTGATAAATGACATTGTTTGGGCCTGACAATGATTGCATTTAAAACATTATTTCTGTTTTCTGCTGGTGTGTGTGCGCGCGCTGCTGGACACAGCAGCCGTGGCTTGCTGGGTGGGGAAGACAGAGGTGGGGTTCCCGAGCTTCATAAAATATTCAAGATGTTTCCCACCGTTCTCTCTTGAGTCAGTGGGCAGGCGATGGCCACGACAGTAAGGGTATAAAATCTGTGTGTGTGTGTGTGTGGCCAGCAGAAGTGAAATGGCTGGTGGCTCACCGCAGCACAAAGACCCAAACTCCCAAACCACAGAAAGGAGCCGAGTACATCTTCAAGTCATAAAGCAGCATACTCCCACTATTATTACTACACACTGAAGTCAGATTTTAGCAAATGTGAGAAACTGCAGAAAGGAGCTGCGCCAGGCTAATCGTTCATGAACCAGTCTTTTATTTTTCCCTTTTTTAAGTGATTTTGGGGGAGTTTATTATTCTTCCTAACTCAATTTATACAAGAATGCTAATATAAGAAAAACAAGTCTAGACTTGAGTTAAACTAGACTAGCTTGAGAAAGAGCCAGCAAACACACGAAACCCCTAAAAAAGATAAAATAAAATAAATAAACAGCCAAATACGCCGTCTGCACTATTTCCTCCTTTCATTGCTGCATCATATCAGAACAAGCAGAACAAGCTGGACTGGACTGTGCAGGGTTTAATTACACGAGTGCGATTTACACTCACTAACGCTATGACTGCTCTGGATGGAGCACGTTCAGAGCTATGGCACAGTATTTTACAAACGCTATCTATTTGGACTTCTTAGTAAATAGTACTTAGTTGTTAGGAGGAATGCTGTGCAAAGACAAAGACTGAGGCAGCGACCCTAACCTGTTTGCCAGTGCAGCTATAAAAAACGAAACCAACTGCAGAAAGATGTCGCCCCCTTAAATGTGTTCTTACAAACTGTGTCCTTTGTGTTAAAGTATTACATGAATAGGACTTTGAGATTAATACTGAGTAGTTAGTATTGTAGTAGATAAAACACTGTATAAAAAAAACATCAAAAAATAACAACGATGAAAGTCAGAGTCTGGCATATGTGAGAGCCAAATGTACTCAGTTTGGGGGACATATTTGGAACTGTAACAACTCACGTATACGGTTTAAATGAACATCCTGAGTCATTTCCATGTATGACAGCAGACTCTTTAGTCCTGATTAACACTATACAGCTTAGTCTCAGTTATTAGAATAATACCCTGCTGCTTTTTTCTTTTTGAATGAACTTATTTGTTTATCTGTATTGCAGTATTTTTATTATTTGTAAAAAATAAATAAATAAATAAAATATTTTTAAGTAGACCCCAATTAACTTTGATCCTGCAACAATTTTTTATTTAAGGAAAATAATGTACACAGTTTTTTGTGACTCATTCATTACTGTTGCAAATGTTAAGTAGTCCTATGATTGGTACTCGAACTACACAGCGTAAAACTACCTGTTACTCGTTTTGGCTCCAGAATAACTGATATCACACCACTTTGGGTTCACGGAAAGTCTAATTAAGGTTGTAAACAGTTGAGGTGAACTTTACTTTACAGGGACTCAGACCCGGACTGCACTCTCCCTACAGAGTTGGCTTTACCCTGGCCCCGCTGTGTCCACGTCCTCTACCATACTGCATGTGCGACATTACAACCCCCCACCACTACCACGCCGCTCTCCCTTCCTTTTCTCCTCCTCCTCATCTCTGCAAATGACCATGATGGGAGGCCATTCATCTCACTCCTTCGGCCACCACAATGAAATAAATCAAGAATCCCCCCCCCCCCAAATATAACAATATTTGTATTTGGGGTGGGGCAGACGTAATTGATGACTGCAGCCATGCTAATTAAAAACTGCGGAGGTTTCATTAATCTTGGTCATTGGGTAGGGGGGATAGCAGTGTAGCTGCAATAGCATTGGCTGGACAAGGGGGACAGGGCCGCCTCGATCGTCCTCGCTGCTCAGGTGACTTGGGCCATTGTCGAGTATATTAGCAGAGTGAGGTTAATGTGAAATGACCATTAATAACTACAACAAAAGTCTACGGCATACAAACTCAGCGTCTCTGTGTCTTCTTACACAACTGAACCAAACAAGACAATAAGTGAACAATCGCGTGTTTACTGCCATGTCCTGGCCTGAGAAGTTAATTGTTGTCTCTGACTCTGCTTTGCAGAATATTTTTTTCTGTCCCTCAAAACACACACAGACACAAACACACACACACAGGGTGGTATGCTGCTTTTGAGAATTAATTACGAGGCCAAACTGCTGCTTTGCCTGCGTTTGCATAGTCAAGGCATTTGGAAATCATTTGAATATTAGAACACAATTTAAACATACTTCAGTGACTCTGCCCTGTCGTATGAGCGCAACCACACAGACCAAAATATTAGAACAAGTTAAATCTGAGCACCTTCCTAACAAAAAAGATGCAAACAGGCAATATCGTTAACACTGTGGCACTACAGCCTAGACAATTTACTAAGTAGCACCTATGAACAGTGCAGATGGATATCATCATTTTGTAATGACTCCTACATGTTAATACGCAACTTTAGCTTCTCCACCAGGACTCCGGCACAGAATAATGACTAGCGTGCATCTGGTAGAGGCAGTGTAGGGCAGTATTTGAAGCGTAGAGAGAAACAGAGAGAGGGACAAAGAAAAAGGGAGAGAATTAAACAGAGAGAGCGAGAGAGAGAGAGATGGTTGGGTGGGTGGGTAGAAGCAGTAGCATATGGTGCCACGCTGCCATAAACAAGCTTTATGAAAAGACCAGGGACGTTTATCTAATCATGGAATACCTGAGGAATCGCAATGAGACACACACTTTGTCCCATTATTGTTAGCCCATAAATTTAACTGCTTTACCAGAACGATGAGGAACCCGATAGAGCCGCTGAAGACAACGCAGGGAAGCAGGTGAATTTATGTCTGTGTGTGCTTGTAAGTACACTGCGTCGCAGCTATGGTAAAGAGTGTGTGTGGTGTTACAGATGAATAGCCATAACTGCTACATCTTGGTATCTGTGTATCTGCAAACACAGAGAACAATGCACTCTGGGTTGTATCTAGTAAAGAACACACAGATACAGATGTGTACTGTTTTTTTGTTTTGGTTTTTACTGTGTGCTATATTACTACAGTCCTCTAATTTTTATTCTTACAGCAGTCTCTCTGCATGTAGAAACATTTATTTTGTTTTTGTAAATGTATGTTTTACATGGTGTCTAACAGCCAAGAATAAAACTCTTTTGCTGTTGTTGTTTGTTAGACTGGAAAATGCATTTTTGTGTTTTTGCATTTTCTGAACTGAACATTCAAACAAAGCTTTGCACCGTACGGGAACACACGTGCACAAAAATGACCATGTTTACCCTGCAAATGGGCTCATATTCAGGGACGTACGGCACAGACACAAAGTGCATGTGCAATTTTGTATCTGCAAGCAGACTTGCAAACACACACACATGCAGAGTGCTGGGTCAGGGGGACAGCGGTAGCTCAGAGCCAGCTGTGACCTGCCGGTCCAGGTGCTCAGGAAAACCGTTGTTAACGGCCACGATTGATGATCTAATCAAACTGTCACCACAGCGACCTGCTGCAGGGGGAGGGGAGGATGGGGTGGTGTTTGGTGTGTGTCCGTGCGTGTGTGTGTTTAGGGGCAGTGGGAGGTGTGTGAGAGCAGGTGAGGTGGGGGGTATCCAGGAGGCCTTGTGCATGCTTACCGTTAGCCTAAATTGAGAGTGACAGTCTCAATAGTGAAAAGGCCTCTTTTTTCCCCCTCTC
>VUQG01021295.1:11093-23526 GCA_015106755.1 Etia nguti | reverse complement strand
CTTTTTTCCCCCTCTCTAAGTAATGGAGGAAACAACTTCAGCGGTCTTCCGGAGGATGTCACATAATCAAGGGAGATTCTCCCCCTCCCCAAACAATGATCTCCCCCCATTCTGAGCTCAGCTAAAATGTGTGTGTGTGTGTGTGAGGGTTGAGACTTTGAACACTGGGAGATGATGCTGGACAGTGCTGGACAACAGCCGACACAAAACCAAGTATATGGAGTTTTTAGAGAGACTGTAAATAAAAGATGGACATAGTCGCTATAACATTGACTGCTTTTACGTGGACTACTTCCTTTGAAGCAAGTTTGGGAATTTGGCCTTCCCCATCCTGGTCTTTTAAACCAGACAACAGCAGGACAATGAAGTAAAGCTCAGGTAGCCAGATGCATCTATTATTAACTGGGATGCTAATTTTGATGGCGAGAAAACATCCTTAAAAAAACAAAAAACAAAACAGTATTCTATAAAAGTCTTCATCTTTTTATATTTTGCCAGGAAAATTTGGAACTAGATACAGCAATTCATTGAAATATAGCATGCAAGGCAAGAACAGTTTGTAGAGTTCTAATATGCTTTAAAGTCAATACTTGGTATGACCAAGTATTGTCAGTACAAAACACCTGAAATCTCTTATGAAAGCTTTCTTGTATTTTCTTAAAAAAGTCTTTAAGAATAGTTCTTGAAAGACATTCAAAGCTCTTCTTTGGATGTTGGCTGACTTTTGTTCTGTTTGGTATCAAAATGATCAATAACATTGAGGTCCAGGTTCTGAGGTGCCAGACCATGACTGACAGTGTTTGATTGTGTGTTTTTCTATCCAGGTATGCTTTTACTGCATTAGCAGTGTGTTTGAGATCATTATCATGCAGAAGAATGGAGCTGCTGCCAGTCAGATGCTTTCCAGATTGTACTGCATGGTGTATCAAAGTTTGAAAGTTTTTGCTTTTCTTTTTCTGTTCATAATTTCATCAATTTTTTCATCAACTATGACAACCATTTGTGTTTCACAAATGGTTGTAGACACTCACTGTTGTACCTCTCTCCTGATCTCCTCTGTACATACTTATGACAATTTGAACCAAAAGGATGAAGGAGTGTTTCATCACTCCTAAAGACCAGTTTCCACTGATTTCAGTCCAGCTCTTGTGTAATTAGGCACACATCAACTTTTTCTCCCCGTTTTCTTCCTTAAGAATAGCTTCTTGACAGTCACCCTTCCACTGAGACTGTTTCGTCAAGTTATTTTAAGGATACACTGCACACACTGTTCATATATGCCAAGTTGTTGGGTAACAGTTGTTTGGAAATCACCTTGTTGGTCCAAAAATACTATTTTGTCAGACTTCGTTAGCATTGGCATTTTTCATAGATTCAGCTAAAGAAATTGGAACAAATCATGTGTTTTTGCAACACTCTGCTACTAACAAAGCGCCTAATGATACAATTTAATTTCTTTCACTTTCTTTGCTAAGTTGTCTGTTGTGTGTAGACACAACACTGGATCATCTCTTGCATTAGGTATTTTGTTTTATTGTTTTTATTCATAGATTAGTGTTAACTGACTTAATAAAAAAAAAAACAACCCCATTATCCTGAAAGTTGTCATGTATAAGGACGGTGCTGAAATAAGTGAAAAAGCAGCCAATGTCCAAAGAAAAACTCTGAAAGACCTTCAGAAAGCCTGGAAAACTGTAGCTCAAGATCATTTTAAAATAATTACAAGAAAGTCTGGCTCCTTGGAAACAAAATATAAAGAAATGAAGGGTCACTTTGCCATTCCAAAAAAGATTTCAGGATTCAGACACTTTGCCTAGTGTTCACTACTCTTAAGACTCAGCATATGCCCATCTTTTATAAACAGGTACACGCTAAGCCTCATAAGATGCCCAACATCAGCTCACATGGGCATACGACAGGGTGCAAAACTGCATCAAGTCTATTGTACATTAAGCTTTAATGTCAGGTGAGTTTGGAACAGGTATTTTCTCAGGGTATACAAGTATCTGTAGTAAAATGCAAACATGAGCAATTCTTTAAGCATTTAGATTAATAATATAAATCTGACAAATTACAGTAAGGACCTGAGTATCATTTTTTAAAAGTCTGATCTATCTGACAATCTAAGATTTTAGAGATTCACGTATTACTAAGCTTAACTGTGAGGTACTGGCAAGTGTGGCTTAGCCTTCAGAACATGTTATAGGGAGGCAGAAAAAGAGATAAAAGCAACACACAAATGATACATTGAAGCACAAATGGCAATGTCTGCTGAAAAATGTTTCACAGCATAATAGCATCAGCGTGCAGTCACAAGGGGAAATATAATAATTCTCGAGTCCGCAAAAAAAATAAAATGAATTAAGCAGTTCCATATTTAGCTGAAAAGAGAAAAGTTCAGGAAGTTGTCCAACTTAATAGTGGCCTTGTTGATCGCTGCCTGTTCTGTGTGTGTGTGTGTGTGTTAATCACCTTCCCCAGGATATATCCACGACTGCCGCTTGCCCGTCCAGCTTACATTAATTTAATCGCTGCTCAGCTAATTCATTGATTAATTGGTTCATTAGTGATGCCTGGCAACATCCGTTTCTGCTATGACAGTCTGATGTTTCAATAGAGAAGAAAAACAGGCTGGCAACAGCCCAGTTTTTCCACTGTCCCACTGTGCATAATGTCCACCGCTGTCAACAGTTAGCCGCACAATTGTGTCACTGAATAACTGCCTGGTTTTCTGCCACAGGATGTGAAATGAATACGAAGGTGAACTGTGCACATTCTCTGTTCTTGTCTGGTTGAGTAATGTCACTTGGGCTTCAGCAATGGGTGACATCATTCTTAGGGAAAGGAAAACTTAAAAAGTTGGAGGGACTCTCGGTGCTGCACTACCCAGATGAGGTAGGTGTTGTTATGAGAAGATGAACTACTGCTGCAGATTAATTCTGCAAGTCAAGGTCACGCCGCTCTGACATGATGAGTGGCTTCCAACTCTTGGACGAGCTGTCGACTCCTAACTATAATTATTATTAGTAATAGGAGCCGATAGGACCCCGCTGCACCCTGCGACAAGGAGCTGGATGTTAGACTGACCAACAACAACACACAGCCTCTATAGGAGTGCTGATGTAACAGCACTGATACCCATAAAGTGGCTACAGTGTGCACGACCTCTGACCGCTCTGCTTGAAGACACCGGCTTAAATTTATAATTGGCATTTTGTCACGGCAGTGCCTCCCAAGCATTGGTATTACTGGGCTTTAACTAATGTTGAGTAAGACCACAAGGGGTGGAGATTTTAGCATTAAACTGTGTCAGCTTTTCAGAGAAGCAACATGCCTCCCTCACACCCTTACAAACAGACACACACACACACACACGTACACACACAATTCTGCACCATATGCCCATGACAAGTGCATAAAAATCGTTCCCAAGCGATAGCACAGGCCAACCCATAAAAACTTAATGCACCTAATTTTCCAGTAATCAAACTTTTATAGACTGCGATGGCTTTTAAACTAACAAATTTTAATTATCGCTTAATTTTAACAGCAATATTAACGCGATCCCTCATTCTGCGAGTGTTCATTCTCCATGAAATATTGAGTAGGGTAAACAGGGAGGAGCTGTCCGCTGGCTGCTGTTCAAACAAGCAGCCAGCAAACACAAAGGTGATCTGGGGGTCGCTGAGGCCTTGCCAGTACCACGCCAGGAAAATGTGGACTGCACAGACCTCTGGGAAAATGGAGGCTTTTTTTTTGTTGCGTGCAAGCAGTTCACAGAAATTGGACTGAGAAGTACATTGCATTGAATACTGGTCTACTGTGATTCTTTTATGCCGTTTCGTATTATTAAAGAAAAAAAAATGCAGATTTGTTTTTTTCAGGGGATGCTTAAGAGTATTTCAAAATCCTTGACTACTTTTAAGTTGATACCTTGCTGCTGTTTTTTTCTTCCATGCTTCTTCATGCTGTTTTTACATTCCTGCTTACACAACCAGCAGCACAGGATGTTATTGACTGCTGCCCTTGGGTGGCTGAAAACTAGGCCTTACCACCCAACACCAAACCAGAGAGGCAAAGTGCTGACACAGGCAGATAAGGGGAGGAAGAAAGAGAAAGATTAAAGAGCAGATTCATTATCAATAATTAAGGGAAAGGATTTATTCTAATGAATTAGGGGTTGTCTTTATCTACTCTTTATCTCCCCATCACACCACTAACTCTCTCCTTTCTCTCCCCCTCTCACGCATACGCGCATGCCCTTGCACACACACACTGGTTCGTGGTTTTTGTGTGACTTGACCCCTGCCTGCTCCGTGCGGTCCATATTGCCACCATGCTGGCTCTAGGCAGGGCTCTTCCGCCCCCGCTCCCCGATTCCAGGCTGGACGGTCTCGGCCCTCTGTGTCGGGGCAATATGGCCGCGCTGCACGGCACACTGGGATGCGGCTGCGAGCCCGGAGCCCAGCACCCCCGAAGCCAGATGCCTGCTCGGCCAAGTTTGGCCCCTGAAAAATATTTTCAGTGCATTATCTAAAGTAGAATAGTGGTTCACCAACACGTCAGGGCAATTTCCAAAGCTTAAAATAACATCATGGAATTGCTGTCCACTTCTGATACTGTGTGATATTTTTACAGCTGATTTTATTCAACCACATCAGGATATGCACTGATTACAAATGCAAAATAAAAAAAAGGAAAAAAAAGTGGGACAAATAAATTTATAACATATTTTCCGCATACGTCTCACTGCAGTCATGTAATACTGGATGCTCTGAATATCCCTGCCTTCGTTTTGTTAGTCATCACACCTGGCCTGCATGCATCATGCTAGCTATTTCTGGATTGTTGTTCATGCCTTTTCACCCGTTTCCTTCGGAGGGATTTTACCACCCGCATATTTGGCACAGACATACAGCAGTGCTAGGAGAAACAAAAAATAGCAACTGCACTTGCGATCAGAAATCTCCCAAAACACTGAAATCACTCTCTCCAGCTGCTTGTATCATGTGTTACAGCCCCCCACCCCACCCTATCTACTTAAAACAAATGTATCTTTCTTCTGGGTTGTCAGCACTGCTGTTTCAAGAGTGATGAGTGTATTAGTTCAAGGAGTTTATTATTACGAGCGTGAAAATGGCAGGCGTTTTAACAATTACCTATGAAAACAGGTATGCGAGACAGGTCAGTAGTCTTTTGGCACCCTGTTTTCAAAGAACTAATTACAAGCAGTTGAGTCAAGGTCGATGCTGTCTGTCACGCTCTCGAGCCACTCCCCTGTTATTAAAGGGTGGATTTAAGGTGCTTGCAGACCCCACAGAACAACTGGGAACACACCGAGAGGTTCACCTAGTTTATGAGGGTAAAATACAACAACAATAAAGAATAAAGGGAAAAGAAATCGCACTGTGTTAAACAGTCCTACATAAGTTCTCTAAAAACCTTGAAACACACATATTTACAGAAATTATTTCCAGTATGAAGTCACTTGTTCATATATAAAGTATCAGGGTTTTTACTTAAAAGATGTGATGCTCATTATTCATTACTGACTTCAAATGTGATTGTCCCTCCGTGTTTCTCCTCAGGGGCTGTTAGTCTTTGCTGTACTGGTTAACGCCAAACACTCAGAACCGATGACTGCAACCTCTGCAGGTTCTAGCTGCTTTCATAATCAGGATAACTCTATTGTTCTCCTGCGAGTGAGCATTTTTGATGTGTAAAACTAAATCAAAATCAAAACCAGCAGGGATACTTTTACACATTTCAGACACTTTGCAATAATTTTTCCCACTAGGCTTGCTCAGACCCTGCATCCCTTAACCGAATAAAGGAGATTATATATTCAGATGAAAATGGGCTGAGAAACAGGGATAACTCAACTCAGTGAGATATTACAAGTGGGTGCAAGAAAAGAAACAAATTCTTATTATCATCCCGAGCTGTAATGCAAAATATTACAATGTAAACCTTTTGAGATGACTGCGAGCTATTAAGTCAGACACCGTGCAGCCAGATTATTGTAAAACTAGGAGGACACGTGGTCCTCCTAAGTATATTTCTTTGAGAAAGCGCAAACATACGAGGAGATAAAAGGACAAAAAGCCCTCATCTCCGCTCGATGCCTGCAGTGAGGAGTAGTGGTGTGACTGAGACGAAGACCTAGTTGTGTCACTTTATAACAGTTCAGGCTCTATCTCGCTCTCTCTTTCTCTCTCACCCAGAACCTGTCAGATAGTTGGGAGTCTGTCATCACACCCTTCCTCCCCTCCAATTCATCTTCCTCATTTTTTCTCCCCACTGGGGTTAGAACAATATAAGCGTATAATATTAGCCGTTTATTATTAAGTCAGATCTGACCAGTGCTAGCCCACCACTGCCCAATACATTCATTAGTAGGATGTGATGGTAAGGAAAGAGGAGCGAGGAAAGGAGAATATCATAGACGAATCGGCATAATTTCTATTTATAACTCCTCATATGAAAAAAATAATTTAGATCTACATATTCCTTTCATGTGTATGGGTTTTCTGTGTAGTTCGGGTTTTCTCAGGGTGGTTAAGACATCTTCCACCCAGGGTCAGAAGCAGGGAAAGAACGTGAACTCCATATGACAAGAAGATTTGTAGTGATGCTTAATATACACTTTTAGTTCAGCTTAAATTTCATATTAACAATTTAGAAAACAGGAAAAGCCATCTTCACTTCACTGAAACTGCCAGCTTCCAAATTTCTTTGATCTGAAGGAGGCCAAACAGATTAGGATGATGAACTTCACAAGAAACGTGATACCAAAAACTGTCGGCAATGTCAGGCTTAAAATTCACATCAGTAGAACTCCTCCTCACAGATACCCATGCAAAACAACTTGGCGTTTGAGATCCCAGACAGATTTGGCTAAGTGGAACCCGGTGTAACCGTCGGCTACTCAGGTCTTTTCCTCCTCCTCTCTTCCTTTGACTAACAGATCTCCCCAGTGTTCTAAAAATACCTGGTGAACAGGGCCGTAGAGATGGTGATGAAACTGCCTCTCTGACACTGTCCCACTGCAATCCATCTCTCCACCGCCTGCCAGCCAGCATATGTTTGCAATTGGCTCTCCCCAACAACCCCCATTGCCTCTCACCCCCCACCCCCCTAGTCCCCAGTTGCTGGTTCAGATACCCACCCCTACACACACACACACACACAAGTCCCCATCCTTTACCTCTCCCTGTCTTTCTTTCTCCCTCAGCTACTGTCCTCGTCTCCAGGTCTGGGCTTTCAAAACCAGTGCAGTTATCAATCACCAAGGCAGCACTGTCAGGTCAGCCCAAACCATCTCTCCCTCTCTGCCTGTCTCTTTGTCATCCCATCTCTTTCTATCTCCTCCCTCTTCCGTCCTCCATCCTCTGCCTCCTCTCTTACACTTGCCCAAATTTGTTCCACTTAAAAAGCCCTCCCCAATGACCTTGTGCTAATTAAGCTGCACTGTGTTGGAAATATGATGGTTAATTAATGATGAGATAAATTCTGTCTGCGGGACTGTCAGAAAAATGATGACACCGTGTTTTACAGGTTTAAATAGAACAAACCTTGTGGCCGTCCTCCGTCTAAGTATGCGTGTGTGTGTGTGTGTGTGTGTGTGTGTGTGTGTGTGTGCGCGCGCGCGCACGTATGTGTGTGTGAGGGTGGCTGTGCGCACACACACACACATTTAAAAGGAGTGCAATAAACAATGAGAGAAAATAAGAGATAAAAGAATGAGCTTTTGCTGGTAGCAGTAGAAGTAAAGAGTTTCTTTGCAGTTGACCATTAACATAAGTACAATATCTACTACACATATGTTAATATAGGTGCAGTATATATGTTAATTTATGTGTGTGTTTATGTGATGATATCTGGCATAATACTTTGAGTTTAGCAAAGTGTAGGTTATTTTTGTTCCTATCTCTTAAGCTAAACACACTCCAGCTCCACTAATGCATGGCCATTTTGTACACAGACTGGATATAAAAGAAGGGCACAGTCACAATTATATCACTTTGAACTCATTTAAAAGTCTCAATGTAATAATTTCGGTCACTGCCATGTTAGTGTTTTGGCATTACAAGTAGCCACATTTGGATGAGAGGGTGGAGTGCTAAGTCAGCTAACACTAGCTACCTTGGTAGAGGTGAATCCACAATGCACATATCTGCTAAATAATGCTAAGTAACAGAATAGCAAAATAACAGAAGAACTATCAAATGTCAAACTGAAGAACTTTGTGGTTGGCCTGTCCTGTACAGCACGTCATGTTATTTGTCAGTTGGTTCCACTGATAATTCTCCAAAAGGCTCCAACATGGGCAGGAGTTCCAGTTTTATGACTCAAATTAGAAGAGGTGAGGCCTAGGCGTCAATTATTGGCTGTTATACAGCTGACTAGGCCGCTACATCTTTCATTTGAAGCAAACAAACCTTAAATATTGTTACCAACAGACAAACTAGCTCTGGGACTACCAGACTGTTAACATACTTTTTAAAGCTGTATAGTAGGGCATTTTAACACTGGTGTCTATTGGGATTGGCTTGCATCTGAAGGCATCCTCTAGCGGCTTCTCAACGAACTGCAGTTTGAAGCGCTGGAATTTAGCATTAGCACATATTAGCACGGGGCCTTGTTGCATTTGGGGGCAAAAGTATAACATAGATGAAGCATTATCATTGCGCTGGTCAACTAAATGTAAAGTTTATCTTAATAATAACAAAAACTCAAAACCTGAACTGAAAGCTGATGCTTTCATGAGTTTTAGGAGTCTTTTCAAACTAACAAGACAAAAGGTGTACTCAAAAAGATACCAGATTTCACTCACATAATGCACAAAACAATACCTGTTTATAAATCTGGCTGGTCTCTCTTTTAAATTTGTGCCACTCACAAGTTCAAGTCAGAATGGGACTGAATGGGAATCTAAAAATTGAAGCTGTGTGGTACCAAAGCACACAGAAAACAACTTGGAGGAAAAACTTCCATATTTAAATCAGGTGTAGTTTTCTTTTTCTTTCTGTGATTTTTTTAAACTACAAATCATGTATTAGTCCAATATTATTGTGGTAGAAAAGCTGAATTTAAGTTGGACACGGTCAGCAATCGCTTCCGCAGTCTGGATGTTAAACCGTCGCTCTTGAAAGCTTTACCTTTTAAGTTATGATAAATTCTGATCTCTTTTATAAATGTTATAAAAAAAAGATCAGAAATAAACTGAGACATGAAATGAAAGCAAAGATGGTAAAAAATACCCAGTCTGGCCAACAAGGCATCAGCCGTGTACTGCAGCCTGACATAGTTCTTTTGCTTTCACAGTTGGCCTTGTAGACAAGACGCTAATAAAGCAAATGTGATTGATTTAATAAATGTTTAAGTGATTTTTCAGAAGCAGATACTTTTTTGTTACCATTACTGTGCAGAAAGTATAGTTTTTGAAAAGAAGTCTAGACAGCGATCAAGACTTTACTCTGATCAAATAACAAGAAACAAAGTATGAAGAATCTTCTGAGCAAAGTCCTTTTCAAAAGTTGTTTAAAAATGAAGAAAAACTTACATAAATTACAGCATTGTTTGCAATTACTGGGAAAATGCCACACCAGTACTGAAACCTTTTCTACTGCAGTTTTCATCTCGGAATTGTCTATCAAGCCCACTAGTACCTCAGGTTACGGCAGATGGTCAGACATTATTCATGCATGCCTGTTACCTCTGCCTTTTCTCTTTATGTAGATTGTAAAACTCTCTGATATAATCTCTTCATTTTGGTCCTTTTAAAAAAATTATTTCTTTAGATGTTAAATTATATGATTGCTGTTTGACAATGTAAACAGGAGAGACATCTGATCTGTCGCAACAAAAACAATATTTAACCCATTTAGAAAAGCAAAACTGGTGGGACTTGTGAATCTTTTTGTATCGGTATCCTGTTTTTCATTCATTTCTCAGTGGACATGTGGCAAGTGCAGAAAAGATATTGGACCCCACGTTAATTGGTTCAAGTTCCCTGTAAGGCAAACATCAGGATAACATGGTTGTAGTGGACGAGTCACATATGTAAATGTACGTAACTGAGAGGCCATATGTATGTATACTGTTACATAAGAAAAAGCATGGAGTTCTGTCAGCAGACCTTGGATAAATAAAGGTTACAATAACAAAAAAAACAAAAAAAACAAATGTGGATGAAAAAGAGACTTGAAGCAGTTGAGGATATGAGGATTTGTTTCCATCTAATCCAGATGAACAGCTGACAGTAGGAATTTAGATGATAATGTCTGAGAGATGGAGAGGCATCTGGTCGGGATGCTTACTTCCATATCTGAAGCCACTTGTCATATCTAATACTGCACGTTGTCAAAAGTATCAATTTGGTTGCGGAGTAATGAAAAAGCGGGTCTGTTTCTATTTTAGCGGCTTGCTTGACAGATTGAGAGGTGTTTAACGTCTCATTTTGACTTGTGAGGGTGGAGGGGGGGGGCTTCACAACTTCATCTCCTCATCTTTCTTTTTCACACACACACACACACACACACACACAGCAGCAGGGCTCTGTTTCTGATAGACAGGGCCAAGCGGGAGACATTGCGCATACACAGAGACACACACTCGCGTGCACAGACAGAAATGGTAAAAGAAACATCATTCATCTCTAATTCAAGAGGGAGAGCAGAAAGTAAGATGAGGGAGAGAGCCAGATAAAGTTTGACAGAAGAAAGGGATGCAAGCAAGAGAGCGAGGAAGACAGAATGAGTGAAAGCCATTTAACTCATTAGGGAAAGGGAGGATCTCAAGTTATATTTAACTTGAAATTTAACTTGTGGGAAATTTTGTGCTTAAAAGCTTGCAGGCCTCCACCGGGGTTGTAGCAGTCATCCTCCACCATCTAGAATTAATTGCCTTCTGTATCGCTTACTTTCATTTCTCAAAAACACAGATGCTTGGAGAGCCAGGTAAAGAAATACTTTTTAAAAAAGGTTTACTTCTTTATTTGTCGACAGGTTTTTATGCACGAAAGTGGGGAACACGCAGGAACCATTCTGCACGCGATCCAAATAATTATTTTTTCTACCAAACTGAAAGCTGAGCACGATGTGTAGAAAATTCTGTTGCATGTGTTTAATTTACCTCTCTTTACGCTGTCCAACTCCATGTTTTCCCAGCAGATGGGTGCTGAGGTGTTTCTTCATAACAAAGGCCCACCTGCAATACACGAAAAACACAACGCCATACTTTTAACAAAGGAGTTTTAATGAAATTTATGCCACTTTAAAAACACATTCGAACCAATCAGCACTTATGGAAACCTTTATACACTCACTGGCAACTGTTCCAACTGCTCATTAATACAAACATCTAATCAGCCAATCGCATGCCAGTGACTCGGTGAATTTAGGTTCACAGCTATGGTTGAGATGACCTGCTGAAACTGAGAACTGGGAAGAAAAGTGATTTAAGTGGCACGGTTGGTGGTGCCAGACGAGCCGATATTTCAGAAACTAATGATCCGCTGGGATTTTCCCCACAAAACCATCTCAAGAGTTTACAGAGAATGGGTGCCACTCCTGTCACCCTGTTCTTTTCTTTGTTTTTATCATGTCTAGCTAGCTACTTTCAGCTGCTCCCTTATTCACAAGGGGTCACCACTGCAGGTAGCACTGCATTAAAAAAAAAAAAAGTTTTCGGTTGCCTTTCCACCCAGAATCAAACCGGCAGCTTCACTTGTTAGGTGGTTGTAGCTCAGGAGGTAGAGCAAGTCATCTACTGATTGGAAGGTTAGTGGTTTGATCCCTGGCCCCTCCAGTGTGCATGCCAAGTATCCTTGGGCAAGATACTAACCCCAAGTTGCTCTGCGAGGCATCTATCGGAGTATGAATGTTAGTTAGGAAGCGCTAAGAAGAAAGTGATTGGGTGAATGTGGCATGTTGTATAGAGCGCTTTGAGTACTCTGGAAGATATAGAAAAGCGCTATAGAAGAATCAGTCCATTTAGCTGAATGTGTAAAACAGTAGACTATGTGCTAAGAAACCTTTTCTTGGCAGTCTAACAGTGTCCAGAAGTGTCAGACCACTACACCCTGGTGTATTGAACTTAATAAAATAGAATTCCTTGTAGGGCAGGGCGATATGGCCAAAAATTTTTATCACGATAAATATTAAGAAATTTGCGATAACGATATAATTGACGCGAGACAAAATACTTTACAACTCCACAACTTTATTACTGCAAAAAAAGAAAACCCATCAATGTATTTTCACTTAAACAAGCAGCTGTTTTTTTATGTGCATTAAAGCTATATAAAAATTTAACAGTGCAAATGCAAATTCCTTGCTGACATATCCTGAGCATAACCATGTATAATATCCACAAAACTTAAAAAGAGGTCATACACACACAATACGGTAATATTATGTTAAAGCACAGT
>VUQG01021294.1:7893-22174 GCA_015106755.1 Etia nguti | reverse complement strand
GCCTTTCCAGCTTTGCCAAACGTCCAGCTGGGATAACCACATGGGGTACATCTTTCGCCATCTTACAATGCTGTGATTGCAGCCATTCCCCAGCTCTCTGTGAATGGTACTCATGGCCATTGATCAGTGGTCTTTGATCAGTGGGTTTTGGTCAGTGGTTGTTGATCAATGGTCATGAGAATTTGCATAATTAAGATTAAGGAACTGACCTCCCAGCCCATTGTTCCTTCAGTGGGCTGGTTTCAGTCATTATGCAAATGTACTGTTTATAAGATTGGGGAAACCTGCAGTCAGCTGAGACTGAAGAAGTCGCTTGGATGAGTGACGAAACGTTTCTCCCACAAAACGCTACGTCCAGATGAACAGAATCAACTTTTGGAGATTTACTTTCCTGGATGATCAAGAAATTGTAAAGAATTGTAAGCTGTCAAGAAGACCGTAATAAAGGAGCAAGACGCTCAGTTTCCTGGCTCATGAAAATTGAGTTTGGCTTGCTGTTGACCTGCCTTAATATACACTGTGTATCCAACACGTAGTGATAACAGTACAAGTATATTTAAATGTGCAATGGGGCAATCATACTGTGGACGGAGTGAATTAAGCTTATTTTTATAAAAGATGTTGATTAAAACCTTTTTTTGTCCTAGCAAAAGGTCACATGGCAGTTTCCTGCTTTGCATTGCATTGCTAGTATTCAGTGTTTTTAAATATATGTGATATTGTTCCAAATTTATAATTGTGCACTTTTGACCCGTAGATAAATTTTTGTCCTGTAGAAGGTCTGAAAATAAGGGCTTTGTACCTGCACAGGGTCCAATTAATCCACCACAGTGCACTGAGGCCAAGATGTTACTACAAGCCCCTGTTGACCTTTTTGCTCCTCTCATCTCCTCACCTTAATAAGTAATTAGTTTGTGATATTTCGATTAAGATAACACAAGAAATCTTATTCAGGAAATTACACCAAGTACCAAGTAGCATGAAAAAATAAAGGTATTAAAACTAGATTAGCCTTAAGGTCACAGCCTAAGTTGTGTGATACTAGTTCATATGTGCTTAAGTGTCTGACAATCTTGCAATCAGATTGCCACACACACAGATGACCACACAACAACCTTGCTTCCTCACAGGCCTTCCAAGGATCAGGAGTCCGTCCCATCTTTTTCAGTCATGTAACTATATATACACAAATAATTCTGTTCTACTGAGCTTGCCTTTTCCCTTAACTTTGCATCCACCTTCATTTTTAACCTCCCATGGCTTTTAAAGAAATTCTTCCCTCTTTGCCAAAAGGTTTCAAGCTGTGAGTGGGAGATTTTCAAAGCCCAGATATACTCACTCAGAGCTATTTCCTAAGATGTGCATTTTGGTATTTCAAACACAACAGGAGGTCACTATAGTTTGCTCGGCTGATTTGACCCACTTAGTAGCATAGTGAACAGCTGTGGCAGCAGAGACAGGTCTGGCTGTGAAAATTAACTCACGGAGGCAGTCCTACTAAATTATATGCTAAAAATGTATAATGTATTTGATGATTTTTTTGGACTACATCAAATACATTGATGACAAATTTGGACATATGTTCAGCATGACAAACTATCATGGTTCCTGTTAGCTTGTTGCCTGATCAAATTCAGTCTGTGGCTGCTGAGCTCAGGTTGGAATTTGACATCACTCTGTGTTCTTGGCTAGCTTAGCGTTAGCATGTTGTCTGTGCAGATAGTTGCAAAGAACCGAAGTTGCGTTAGCAATACAATGTGGTTATTTCTGTTGTGGATGCCTTTTGCACTTAACCATCATGCTGTTTCTTTTTGTGCAGTAAAAATAAAAATATGTTCATATCACTGTGAAAAAAGATCATGTTTGTTTTTTAGTTTTTTTCTATCCACCTAGTTTGCTAAAACCCGAAAAACTTTTGTAATTCAAGTAACAACATGATTGTAACTATATTGTATTTACTGAATTTAGTATAGTATTGTGTTATATTACTGCGTAGTGATAACGTGGTACAGTTATCACATTCCACCCAACACTGGTGATTGCAGAGTGTCCATTTTGTTATTCAATTGTACTTGGATCCTCTACTGTTAATTCTGATCTAAATGACTCATTTTGAATATATAATAATACATTAAGTTTGAAATAAAAATAAACAATCACTTGACAAATTTCTCTTTATATAACTCTAGAATTTGAAACCTCGAAAACATCACATTTAAGGTTTCCTTTCAGTTTTGAATATACCCGTCTTATTAATTACAGTTATCACAATAATATCACATTAATATCCTACAAAAAATATTTAAAGCAACAAGCAACAATATCATATAAAAACGTTATACATAATCAGCAGCAACTAAAAGATAAAAAATACAATTCCAGGCTTGTAATATGAAGTTGGAAACCATGCTTATAAAGGGTGAGTACTGGTAATAATGAGAGAAGCTCACTTCTCATAACAAAGCTGTTAAACCAAGACACATAAACCAGTGGATTTAGGCGGACACTGCTTTGGGTTAACCATTGGAGACAGGTGAACTGCTGACAAATTAATTCTTAAGTAGCCAATTTGTTTTCTGTTCATGCCGCTGTTTTCCTGCTGCTGTCTGACCACTGTTTGCTACTGCTGCAACTTCTGGTAGAAATTATGGAGTCACGACATTGGATGATGTTCAATCAGCTTTTTTCTTTTACTATAGAGCAAATAGGATGTAACACAACTATTATAGCAGAACATCCTTGCTTCATAGAACATATGTCAAACAAATTTCATTATTTAATGGCATATTTTCTCCAGTCAAAGTGTAGGAAAAAAGTTATGGAATTATGAGGGAACAGCTATGGAATCACCTTCCATAAATACTTGGATAAATACAAGAAATACTTGCTTAAAACTAAAAAAGTTAAGCGAGAGTGTTTGTGAACCACACTGTCACATCTGGCTGATTTAAAGGCACCATGGCCACAACAAGAAAGCTGCTGGTTGAAGCGCTAAAAGGATTATACAGCTGCTTCAAGAAGGAAATCCACTACGGAGTGTGGCAAAAGATGCTGTTTGTTCTCCACAGCTGCTGTAAAATTTGGACCAAGAAAAAACAGAATGGGAAAGTTAAACCAGGAAAACGGTAGATGGAAGATGTCAAAAAGTCAGCACAGAAAGCTCAAAAGAATATGGCTTGAAAATAGAAGTCGACAACAATGCAAATGGAAATAGAAATGGGGAGAAACAGGGCTTGTTTGTGACAGAACTGTAAGAAACGGACTGCATGAAATTGGATTTACATACAGAGGAGCCAAATCAAAACCAACACTGAAAACCAAAACTAACACCTAAAAGCAAGAAAAGAAGGTTACAGCAGGCTAAAAAGAGACGATCTGGACTGTGGATGCTTGGATGAATGTTGCCATAAGATATACTTATTTAACCCATATTTTAATAAGCTATTATTTTGTTCCAGCAGTTGAACTGCTACTACTATCAAGAAGAATGATGATGATGATTATATGCATCTGTAAATTGTTATTATTATTAGGCAAATGCCTTTCCAACAGACAAATATATTATAGAGTGTGACTGCAGTAGTATAAACAATTTCCAGTAATCAGTCTGTTAAGTGCTAAGTGCTCCATTGCCTGTCCAATAAGTGTTCAGTGACCTGAACCCAAATGATCTTGTTTCTTCTCTTGCATCGCTGTTTTACTCCTGAGGATATTGGCTGTGACGTTAAAGATCCAGCAGTCTACATTAAACAGGAATTTGCCAGCTTGTATTATAGTCAGAATCCATGTGTTCACAATCATTCAATATGCCTCCAGCATTCATTCGTACTAATACATCACACATCATTCTCTTTTAAACAGAATTGCTCTAACTTTTAATAGCCTTAGTTAATATTGAATATTTAACAGTACCAAACACTTAGAAACTTTATAAAAGTTTATCCTTTAGAGAAGGTTTGCCATCCTCGAGGGTTTTCTAGATAGATAGATACCAAGCTGTGATCTATTGCTCCCTCTAAAGTATATCCATGTCTCTTATAAAATGCTGTTTTAAGGACCAGTAAATACTTTAAAGGAAATGAACACGTTTTTATTTTACCATTTTGTCTTGGTGTTAATACTTCATAAGAAACATACTGAGATACTGATAATAAGTACTTTTGTTCTGATGTCACGGCATGTCACAAGTTATCTGATCTGCATCACAGCATTTGATAAGTTTGGTACTTGGGTACACACACAGGGCACACCAAGTCCTCAGAGTGTTGGTTTATTTTTTTCCACTGTAAGTCTCATGAATATAAAACTTTCATTTTTAAAGTCACTCATCTTGTATAACTCCATCAAAGGGGGATAGCTGAGCAGATTAAGATTTGATTAAAATCTCCCTTAAAAGAATCTTTGAGTTCACTCCATCCAATCCCAGAAAAACTGTGGATCTTAAATTTATCATGACTGACTTTAGTGCTCTGCTGCGCCAAGAATTTTCTTTTCAGTTAATTGAATCCTGGCAAACTGATCAGAAACCATCTGCAAGCAAAACGGCGAAAGTCAAGGGATCGAGGCTTGTTTTCTCAGTAATTCTGAATACATTTTATCCGCTGGTCAAATAAAACTTTGAGCTGAAAGGCACTTTTTTTACTTAATGAGAACTTTGTGATGTAGTGCAAGTGAGAAGACCACAGTATTCGGGTTGTTGAACCTGCTCCAACCTGCAGCTGATTCCAGCTATTAGTTAGCCTTTGGAGTACTTGCTTATTGATTGTGTTGGGCCCTTGCCATGTGCCAAGTCTGGTAGTCGGTATGTTTTGTCGGTTATGTGCCAGAGCACCAAATATCCAGCAGCATATCCCTTGCATACAATTACAGCAAAGTCGGTGGTGAAGGCCTTGACGCAGTTTATTTCTGTATTTGGCATCCCTAGGGTTATCCAGAGTGACCAGGGATCCAATTTCTCTTTCCGTTTGTTCGCCCAAGTTTTAAAAATGTTGGGGGTCAGACATAATCAGTCACCGGCCTATCATGCCCAGAGTCAAGGTGCTCTAGAGCGTTTTCACCAGACACACCAGTGCATTATAAAGCACTGGGAATTGTGGATTGTCTCCTGTTTTTAATGCATTATTATAAAGGTTGCATAAAGATATTGTCTATCCCTGACACTGAAACCCTTTAACTCATGTAGAGAGTCCATACTTGCATGTTAAGGAAGCTATATCTTTTTCTTTTAAAGTTATCTGTGTGTGTGTGTGTGTGTGTGTGTGTGTGTGTGTGTGTGTGTGCGTGTGTGTGTGCGTGCGTGTGTGTGTGTGTGTGCGCGCACACGCGCCCTGGTGATTCACTCTGTCTCTGCAAAGCTAAAGAAAAAGGAAGGCCAGGTCAGCCTGTGTTGCCCTTCAGCCAGTGGCACGTGTCACGCGTCAGTTTGTAGCTTCATATCACAAGCTTTGCACTGATAATGGCTTAGCCAGTTGCTTCTGCAGTGGTAGTTTGAACTGACTATTTATAAACATTGGCTGAGAGTGAGACTTTTCACACAGTCTCTCATGCCACACATCCATCTTCTAAAACTGAAAAACTGAAATTTCCTACTGTGTGAAGCGAAAAAAGGAGACTGACAGCAGAAGTGTACATAAGACGGATCATGCACTGTAGCATCTCTCCTGTTCCTTTCATGCTGTGCACACACAGCCATTAGAAAGTTGTTATTGTTAGGCAAACTCTGTGGGGTTTTTTTGCTCCAAAAATTGTATCCTAAGTCAACGATGTTTTTAAGTTCAACACAGAAACAGAAGGTCATCATTCATTTCTGTAAAATATTATAGCTACACATGATTTTGATGCTGTTAACTACAGGTGTATATAGCTGGGAATAGAAGTGATGTAGACAGTCATTGTTTTAATGTTTAAAGCATTTAAATTATGTAAGCTATGGTACTTTGTTGTAATTTCTAAAGTGCTTAGGATGCCCTTTACTACTTAGTCATGCACCTTGGAGCAACGAGTCTTTTATTGCATTTGTTGTGTAATTACTCAGGGAGGGATCCGTGGAAATGGATCGTCCATTAAACTGAAGAGTTCCTTCAGACACCAATGTCACAGTCTCTGATTGTACCAGAATTGAACCAGCTTGTTCAGTGTTTTGGCATCACTTGCCTTCACTAGTCTTCCTCAGCACACTGCTGCATTAAAAACTAGACTGGACTAGTCTAGTTTTTTGTCTGTGTACTCCTTGGTACCCGTAGTCTTCAACCACCTCAACACATGTCCCCTGATAATGACTGGAGAGGTAGGAGGGACCTGCTACCTAAGGACTAATCAGCTCCTTAGTCTTGATGTTCAGCTGTAGTTAAATGAAAGAATGAAAAGAATATGTGAAGTAAAGGTGACTGGCATGTAAGCTCTGGGTATGAGCTGGGTGATAAGTGATACGACCTCGGTCAGAGGACTGACTACAATTTCTGAATTTTATGTCTATAGAAAGACCCTAGAATCATCACCAAGACTCCTCCTCAGTGAAACATGAATTTGTTACGTGGGCCCAAAAAAAGAATATCAATAATAAAACTAAACACACAACATAAGAAATGCAGCTTGCAAATGACAACCGACACCGAATTTAATTCAATTAAACTCAATTCAATTCAGTTTCATTTTATTTATACGGTGCCAAATCACAACAACAGTTGCCTCAAGGTCTTTTATATTGTAAGTTAAAGACAATAATATAGCAAAAACAGAGAAAACCCCAACAATTAGATAACCCCCTACGAGCAAGTGTTTGGCATCAGTGGAAAGAAAAACCTCCCTCTTAACAGGAATAAACTTCCAGCAGAACCAGGTTCATGGAGGTGGAGCTATCTGGTGCAATCAGTCAGGGGTCGGGGGAGGAAGACAGGACAAAGACACGCTGTGGAACATCCTAAAAGGAATTATGTCACCATGACAGCGAGCTCCAGGAAACACTTAAATAAACAAAGCCCAGTATAGTTCACGGCTGATAAAAGCAAATATCAAATAATATAAGCAATAGCATAGAGATGGTCAGACAGTCTGCTTATTAGAAATACCAACAAGCATTAGCAAGGTGTTAGTAAATTCTTAACTTATAATTTTTAAAGTATTGATAATTAGTATGTAATTTATGGATGTGGACAGAAGTATTAAATCTGGATGAATTAACTCATATTTATTTTAGTCATGTTTCATGAAAGCAGCTTTATGATTTATAAAAGATGGATTAGCCATCTTGATACAGTAAAGCATCATTTAGAAACCAAATAACCATGTCAAGAGTTTACAGGGAAAGATGTGAAAAAGAGCAAATACCCAGAGAGTGGCCATTCTCTGGATGAAAATGACTTGTTGATGCCAGATGTAGGAGCAGAATGAACAGACTAAGCTGAAAGGAAGGCAGTAACTCAAACATAACATGCTATGCCACAAAGCTCAAATCATCTCAGGCTGGTTTCTTGAGCATAAAGTATTTAAGCTCAGTAGCCTTAGCCTCTGGGCTTAACCATCCAACCCAGCTCTCATTGCTGGCTTTGAGGAGGAGTGAGCTTAAGAACATGCTTATCATTTTTTTCAACACTCATCCAGTTCTGCACCATGAAGTCAGTCAGCAGATTTTTCTCACTGTAACTTTTTCTCCCTGAAAATAAAGATCAAGAAGTCTAACTTTTTCATCACACCTCATGTTATTTCAAGATACATATTTTGTCCAAAGCGGGCATTTTCGGCATTTGGTTAGGAAAATAAATTAAGAGAACAAAAGCTATTTTGGATCAAACTAAAAGAGGACAGAGTGAGGACATCCTCTTCCAGTCAGGATATTCTAAAGAAGGGGAAGTGATCTGAAATCTGGATCTGGTGTTGGTGTTGGTTGGTGGGTTCTTCCTTTGCTCATGAAATTTTGATGACAGTGATCACATACAGACTCACACAGTGGACTGTATGTTATTCTGTATTAAGGAGGTTTTTTTCTTTTTCATGTTGTAAATTTGTCCATTTGAATAATTAACGGTTGTAAATGATGCTATCAAAGGCAGTACAGGAGACCCCAAACTGTCCCCTTATTGCATTTTGAGAAACATTGGGGGGTTTTTAAAAATCCTTATGACTTCTTTTTTTTTATCACAACTAAGATTATCAAAATCAACCATTTTTACAGAGAAATAAAGCATGCAGTTGACTGTGAAATTCAGTTTCAGTAAGGATAGCTGTGAAGCTATGAAGATCTTTTCTCATTGCTGAAAGATGACAAAAAGGCACAAGGACATTTGAGTTTGCAATCTAAATTATCGGTGAGATCTGAGGTCCTCGGGGTTTCTCAGTCACCACCTACATGCAGTAATGGAATTTGACTCAATCCCAACACTGAGCATAAAAAGTATGTAACATGAAGTCACAGTGCATTTTCAAATAACAGAATTTGCAAAGTTGACCTTTTAATTTTTAAAGCTGTTTCAGATTGTAACAGTATGTTGGTGTTCCAAAGAGACCTGGAAAAATACGTAAGGGACAAAAGGTCAGATGGCCAGTGCTTAGAATTTGTTTGTTTTTTAAATGTATTTTTACTACTTTCTACAAATGGATTTCACTTCACAGGTGTGCCTTGTCAGGGTTCATTTGTAGAATTTCTTGCCTTCTTAATGAGGTTGGGACCATCAGTTGTGTTGTGCAGAAGTCAGGTTGGTACACAGCTGACAGACCTATTTAACAACTGTTAGAATTCATAATATGGCAAGAACCAATCAGCTAAGTAAAGAGAAACGACAGTCCATCATTACTTTAAGAACTGAAGGTCAGTCAGCCTGGAAAATTGCTAAACTTTGAATGTGTCCCCAAGTGCAGTCGCAAAAACCATCAGGGGCTACGACGAAACTGGCTCACATGAGGACCGCCCCACGAAAGGCACACTAAGAGTCACCTCTGCTGCTGAGGATAAATTCATCCGAGTCACCAGCCTCAGAAATCGCAAGTTAACAGCACCTCAGGTTAGAGCCCAGATAAATGCTACACAGAGTTTCAGTAGCAGACACATCTGTACATCAAATGTTCAGAGGAGACTGTGTGAATCAGGCCTTTATGGTGAAATAGCTGCTAAGAAACCATGACTAAGGAAAAGCAACAAGCAGAAGAGATTTGTTTGGGCCAAGAAACACAAGGAATGGACATTAGACCAGTGGAAATCTGTGCTTTGGTGTGATTAGTCCAAATTTGAGATCTTTGGTTCCACCCGCTGTGTCTTTGTGCAACACAGAAAAGGTGAATGGATCTACATGCATGGTTCTGACCGTGAAGCATGGAGGAGGAGCTGTGATGGTGTGGGGTGCTTTGCTGGTGACACTGTAGCATGGCTACCACAGCATCCTACAGCGACATGCCATCCCCTTCGCGTTTGGTTTAAAAGTAAACCTTTTTCGCTGAAAAACACACGTACATCTGACCTTTTGTTACATAATTTTTCCAGGTCTCTTTAGAACACCAACATACTGTTACAATCTGAAACAGCTTTAAAAATTAAAAGGTCAGCATTGCAAATTCTGTTGACTTCATGTTACATGCTCAGTGTTGAGATTGAGTCAAATTCCATTACTGCATGTAGGTAGTCACTGAGAAACCCCGAGGACCTCAGATCTCACTGATAATTTAAATTGCAAACTCAAAGTTCCTTGTGCCTTTTTGTCATCTTTCAGCAATGAGAAAAGATCTCCATAGCTTCACAGCTATCCTTACTGAAACTGAATTGTGATTTTTAAAAAAAGAAGTCATAAGGATTTAAAAGAAAACTAAAAGTTTCTCAAAATGCAATAAAGAGTCAGTTTGGGGTCTCCTGTACTGCCTTTGATAGCATCATTTACAACCGTTGTTACAACATCAAAAAAGAAAAAAAAAACTCCTTAATACAGAATAACTTACAGTCCACTGTGTGAGTCTGTATGTGATCACTGTCATCAAAATTTCATGACAGTTAGTGGAGAGGTGGCCATGAGCAAAGGAAGAACCCACCAACCAACACCAACACCAGATCCAGATTTCAGATCACGTCTCATTCTTTAGAATATCCTGACTGGAAGAGGATGTCCTCACTCTGTCTGTCCTCTTTTAGTGTGATCCATTACCCAAAACAGTACAAACTGTTCTCTTAATTTATGTTCTTAACCAAATTTCGAAAAGTCAGTTAGTTTGTATTAGGAAAAGTGTTAGTTTGTGTCCATACATTTCACAAAAAATTCTGGTCATTCAAATCTGTCGGGTTATTATCTAGAGCACAGAGCTGTTCAGCCACCTGGTCTAGCTGATCATGTAATCATCTCCACCTTTTCAGTGGGCTCGATGACACATCAGGCAGAGTAGTAGAGTAAGGTGTAATTACCATGGTTCAACTCTTTTGGTCTGATGAGCTTTCATCGTGAGGTTTGCCACAGTGTTGAAGTGACTCTGTACTCTCCCTTGCAGCGACTGTCAGTACAAGATAATGATGGCAACAGGCTGGTCAGTGTAACAGTAACCTTCATCCCCCACAATAAAAATAGTCCGGATGAGAATACACAGCCTTTTGGTACAAATGTATTTTCTCCAGCACACAGGTGTCATGCACAGACTCAGAAAATATAATGAAGGTGTGGAGTAACAGGCTCTTCACATCATTATATACTGACTGGAGTTATATGGATGAGAAAAGTTTATAGTTCATGTAGTCTTTACTAATGAATGCAAAAGGGTCTCTAGTACCCACACACTAGGGTACTAGTGTGCGGACACAGGAAAAAAATTCTTCCTGCCAGATGCTGTTAATCCCATGCAATCTCCTCCAGCTTTCTAGCAGCAGAGAGGTTAATATTCTCATGCTGTTGCACAACAATCCTGCCAGCTCCCCTGGGAATCAGCCTTCAGGCTGCAGGCTGTAGCTCTGGGAATTTGGAACACCTAGGACACCACATTGTATGACAAGCTGTGTGCCAGCCATCACAAACTTGTGTTACAGTTATGCAGTGTCAGTTTCATTCTTAGCACAGGAAGTGTATTGTTTAAAAGGTTCAAAATTAGTTGTGTGTGAAATTTTCCAGCCTACAGAAAGAATGAAAGTTAGTGTACCTGGTGCAAAATGTGCACCAGTAGTAATGGATAAGTTTTTGATAAAAACATAACAAACGCAATAAATAGAAGTATGTGTTTTTATGGGCATTATTTTCTAACTATGTGGTTGGTTCAAAGTAGCGGCTCTAACTAGCTTCACTTTAAAAGGCACTTGTCCTAAAAGTAAATGGGGGCTTTTGTTTGAAGACTTTGGAATAGTTAATTGGCTTTCACTGCAATATACTATAATACAATGAACATAAAACAAACATTCAGAAAACAAAGCAGATTATGTATTTCTTACTTTTTCTTATTTTTTCTTTTTTGCTACAAAGGATCTCAGGACAGTAAATATACTGAGCCAAGCTGCAGCAGACAAAAATCTATTAGATTTCAGTGTGCTTTAAAACTATGCAGCTGTGCTATATTGCTTTAGCCATATAAATATGTCCCTCTTATCTCACTAAACTTAGGTGGCAGAAGAACAGAGCACCCTGTTCCTGTATTCAGGGACCGAGTGGATTTACTTGCTTTGCTCAAATTAAATTTTGATGTCAAGAATGTGACATCAAAATCACGACTGAAATTTAAAAAGAAACTCCTTCTGAAGATTAATGCAGGAATGCTGTGTACAGATATATTACACAATTAATATTTTGGTAGCATCAAAAGAACAAACTGAACTTGGCATCACCTTGCAAGGTCTTTTACTGTGTTCAAGTTTAAGACTTAGTTAAGGAGCTGTACTTTCTCACTCTTGCATCTTTCCTTTGTTGAACTTTCAACTGTTTGCCTTTTGTTCATTTCCTGATTTAGACCTGTTTTGTTTTTGTGGTTGAATTTCAAGTTAAAGCATCAGAGAAGCATCTGGCTACGACCTCATTCTCTTAACACAGCTTTGTCATAGACACATAGCACTTAGCATTGCGTGGAAAGACAAATGACAGCACCTAACTTTTGTCTCCACATTCGAAGGCTTAGGTAGGCTTAGGTAGGCTGACTTTTTTAGTTTTAGTTTTTTTTTTCTTGGTGCATTTTGATATTGCCATGCGGCCTCCTTCTCTGCTGCTTCACTGCTAATGACAAAGAAAGAGGATGCTGGTATCTTACTCTGCATGTCTACAGAATGGGACATGAATGTCTTTTACCCTTAAGCTGACTTTCTTATGTTGAAACAAATGTGTGAGTGTCACCATGCTTACATCTTAAGTAGATCCAGTAATTCCATCCAAATCTACAATGTGTTATATTTTAAAAAACAAATAATTTATTGAAAGGACTAAAACAGCTTTTGAATGTAGTAAACATACACTTCATTATATAATGTGTTTTTGTCTCAAAGTCTGAACTTTTAGAAGTTGTGCTACATGAGATGAACAGTTTACACTAAATTAAATGAAGTTCATAAATAATATATCTGGCCCTTTATGATATTCACATTTCACATTGTGTTCTTAGTAAGACTGAAACTGACAACCATGACCTAAACATATTCATTGCATTTTCATTTTTGGTTGGCTTTTCAAAGGTTTAGCAGTCTGTTTGAGTCCGTCCATAACCTCCAGTGCCCTGGAGGCAGAATATTGGTGTAGAGGAAGTTTATGGATTATTTACTTTATTAAATACTGAGATTCCCATTCTTTCTGAATTCAAGGTATTCTATTAAGCCTTATTAAGTCTATTAATGAGATATCTGCTCAGGACATATTTAACACTGAGCTCTTGCCAAGAATCTGCAAGTAAAAAAGCAGCATTTTATTAATCCAACAACACAAAGCTTTACGCAGGTCCTGGAGCAGGTAGCAGAAACGGTGTTATCTGCTTCTGATTTGTAGCAGAAACACCACCGATTTGATTTATGGAGATAAACTACTGCAATAATATAATGCACCTTGGGAGGGACCCTGTGTTGGTGGTTTTTCAACATTTTCTCACACAAAGTGAATGTAGGACGACACAACATCACAGTCAGGGTCATCGAACTAAATCAACGCATTGAAGTTCTGTTGTCCCAAGCCAGATGGGAGGCGTGTTTATCAAATGTGTGCTCAGCATCGATGGCTGTCTTTAATCGATGTCTTTGTTTTTTGCAAAAAAAAAAAAGAAGAAGAAGAAGAAGGAGCAATTTTGCACACAGCTGCAGTTTGTCACGTAGGCCATGATTGCTTTGAGTTGACATATGAGATACATATACCGCACAGTGTGAAGCCCGCTTTGAAAGGCAAAACTCCTACGCAAGAAAATTACAGAAAATTTACTGTGGCAACAACACATGACTGATTGGATAGTTTTCCACTGGAGACTTGACCTAAATCTCATAGAAAAACAAGGCTTGTGTCATCGCTAAAATGCCAGCAATGCAAAGAAATTCTATCTTTCACTTTCCATGTTGCATTATCAGTATTACACAAGACATGGAAAGTGGCTGAAGAGGCTAAAAAATCTGACTGAACAGATGGCGATGACTATTGCTCATTAAGGTTACATGCTAATTAATAATGATGTTACTCCAAGCAAAGAGTTTCCAAGAGAAGAATATAAACAGGCCCCTGCCATCAGCACTGAGCACAAGGCATGAAATAAATCTCCTCTCATCTACTTATCTGCAGCTACAAGCGGTCTTCACTATCTGCACAGGTAATGATTGAAAACAACTAAGGGTGAGGGCTCACTCTGTGTGCACTGTGCCCTGTGGCCAGTTTAGTTATTTAAGAGATTACAGGTTTTATTTCAGCTTCAGTTGACCAGGTTTTCCTTTTCTTATGTTGGCCGCAAATCCACAGAAGGGTTGAGCTTGGAGCATGCTCAGTACCATGAACTGTCCCCAGGTGAAGTGAAGCAATTTTCAATTTAACTCCTGCTCATATCACATATTGATTTTTATTTGTTTATTTTTTCCTTTTACTGCACTTTACATGAAGTTGCTTCATCACTGAAATGTGATGAATGTCTAAATGGTGCAAAGGTATAACTCACTATGTGCTTAATGACTGCTGCAAAGCTACAGCTTAAAATTAGAGTTAGGTTAGAGGAACTGTATTTTATTTGTAGCCAATGCTACTGTTATTTTTTATTTTATACCGTTATTTTCGTACTACCAAAGCACATGAGCCCAGGAGACCAATAAAAGTTAAAAAAAAAAAAAAAAAAAAAAAAATCAAAAAAAATTAAAAAAAAATAATAAAAAAAAAAAATTATT
>VUQG01021288.1:9531-28393 GCA_015106755.1 Etia nguti | reverse complement strand
TGAGCTCTTATCATATAGAGATTACTAAAGGATTTGTCTTGAGAAAACTATAGAATAAAACTGGAAAAGCACACACACACAAAAATTATATATATGTGTATGTATGTGTGTGTGTGTGTGTGTGTGTGTACATGTATATATATATGTATATGTATATATATGTGTGTGTGTGTTTAGTGTGAATGTGTCATGGTCCAGGGTCATTTTGACCCAGCGTTCTTTGTTTTCTTGTGTTTCTGTATCATGTTAAGTTTACTTGTTATTCTTGGAGTTATTCTATCGGTCCTAAGTTGTTCAGTTTAGTTTGGTCCGTCTGTGTTGTCTCCCCGCGTTTCCTCACTGTGTCGGTTCCCTGAGTTTCTCCCTCCGTGTCTTCAAGTTTTAGGTCTGTTTTGTTAGCTTTCCCAGTACAGGTTATTCTTAGTTTCTGTTCATGCCCTCTCCACCTCTGTTTGCACCTAATCTCCTAAATAAAGCTCACTCACATCTCAGCCGTGCCTGCATTTTGGGTCCTCTATTACAACCCCACACCTCTGCCGTCGCAGCCGTGACAGAATGTCAATAAATACTGCTCAAAAAGAGAGGGGGTTGTCACTAGTGGTAGCATCAGGTGGTGCTTGGATCCTATGGTGGTTGCACAGATAGTTCAACTCGCACAGGATGACATATCAGAACATCTCAAGACCAGAAGGTCTCAGTCTCAAAGCATAGAAGAGATTCCAGGAGGCAGGTAGTTACTCTAAAAGAGCTGGATTGGTCCAAATAAAGTCCCTAATCTATCAACAGGGCCAGTATCTGCTCTTTTCTCCAAGGAGGAACAGGATGAGAACTGTCAGAGCCCTACAAAATTACCTCCAGCAGGCCACAAGGTATTAATGTCTCTAACCAAACAATCAGAAAGAGACTTCATCAGGAGTGTATGCAATTGACCGGGCCCCATGCTTGTCTGAACTAAATCCAATATAACACCTCTGGGACATTTTGTTTTGGTCCATCTGACGCTGTTGCATCCCTGGTCCAGTTCTGGGACTAGATCCCCCAGGACACTGTCCATCATCTAACCATAACCCCACATCAGGCATGCATATAAGAATATGGGGACCATACAAACTACACAGTACCATTCTGAGTTGCTGAAAAATGGACCAACCTGCTATATCATTTTTTCACTTTGATTTCCGGGTGTCTTTGAATTCAGCCCTGTGTAGATTGATCATTTTCATTTCCATCAAATGATGTGTGGCATCCTTTCGTTCCGAACACATTACCCAGTCCATATCAGTATAGATATCCAGCATGACGTTTTTCCTATTGAGATTTGATGTGTTTTCCTGTGCTCCTGTAATTCTTTTGAGTAGTGTATAATATATTTCAGTATAAATATCTGTGACAGTTGAATTACAGTGGTTGCAGTACCATAAACATATAGTGTGATTTTGGTGTTCATAAGGACAGTATATCTTCTAAAAATGTAGGGAGGTCAGTATAGATCAGGAATAAGAATAGTTGACAAAAGAGTGCACTGCGCAGTGGAGTAGTTGAGCAGTTTGCAGGGTGACAGCAATCCTGGCTCGACATATATCCAAGCTGCTGACAAATAAATGAGATTGAATGTTCCAAATGTGGAAAATAAAACTGAATTTCTGCTGACATTTTGAATTGATTGCACTGAAAATGAGCTGACCCCACCTGTGCTGTGGAGAGATAAGAGATTTACAATGCACTCTGGTCTCAGTCAGCAGCTTTTTCCCATGTAAATTGAATACAACATCTGGGAATAACAATACAATTTTACCCTGTTGTTGCATCTCATTTCTTTTGTAAAAAGAAAGACTTCAGGAATCCCTTATTTAGTCTTTGAGATTCAGTTTTTTTCCTGTGCTATTTTGTGAAGGGCCACCTAAATTTATGACCAGACCATGTCACAACTGTTCATCAGAGAAGATCAAAGCCACATCTCTGGCCTTTGTTATTTATTGCATTAACTTGCAACCCATGTGATACATCTCTGTCCCTCAGCTCTTTCCCCTTTTAGCAAAAGAGTGAATTAAACTCGACTTGTGTCATCATACGCAATCTGTCTTCATTTGTGAATGCGTCAGAGGCAGTTGTTACTGTATTGTGAGCTGAAACCAAGCAACGGAGTTTGCCACGGCTCGTTCATACCATCAGGGTTGTTGCTTAGACTTCAAGGTCTCTTACAATACCGCATCTTTTCAGCAATGCATTTGTCACGCTGAGAGAGGAGGAGAAAGCAAAGTTCTGTCAGTTCATGATGTGCGTCGAGCTCTTTTTATCATGACTGGAAGGTCAGATTATTCCATATAAATTAGACCGTTACAACCCTTTTTATTTCAAGCATTCTTAATTTAGCCTGTCTAACACAGAGGAAACTGAATCATCCTGGCAATGACAAAGATCACACAAAAAGAAAAGGAGTGATGATCTACCCAAAATTCAGAAAGCTGACAGTTATTTAGCCTGTGTGTGTGTACTTGTACTTTCAAACACATGAATCCATCTGCACCTGCTGTTAAACTCTTTTATAAATTTTACTGTCAATGTCACAATTATTGATATGGTCACTTAGAGAGTGACATTAGAGGGACGTTTCTGATTTCCAGGCCAAATGAGTGAACAGTTGTGAACAGTACATTAACCAACAGTTACCTATTAAACATAATTTCTGTATCTAAATGCAGATAGTATTTAATACACACATACGAAATGGGAATCTGGTTAAACTGTAAAATTTCTTGCACAGCTTCAATCAAAAGATGAGTTAAAATCTACACAATTGCAGCAAGAAAGACAGTTGCTTAAATTGCGTGAACCTGAATGTGATGCTGCTTTTGCAGTGTTTGTCCCGACCCTCTGACAAAATCCACAGGAGTGTCTGATGAGTTAGAATTCCTAACCGAGTCAGAAAAAACAGCACTTGGGACCACTGCTGTCTTGAAGCAATGAGGTCCTGTGTTCGTATCCACCAGCTGGCTGGGGTCTTTCTGTGTAGAGTTTGCATGTTCTACTGTGATGCAGCACAAAACACCATGAGTTGTGAGCAAAAAACAAAAAAAATGTGTAAAGTCAAATTAAACGCTTTTGGTGAAAACAACAACCATTACATAAACAAAATGTTTTACTATCTGACTGAATGACAACATTCTCAACCTCGTAGTGTCTTCATAGTGTCAACCTCCTTCAACTGTCTTTGCTTGATCAGAATTACAGCACAGGATTTTTGCTAAAGAACTATAACATGTGGATAAGTGGTTATTCAAGTTGTTCTAATCCCTGGCTTCTGCCCTGACAAAATCCCTTTAATAGAAAATTATCATAATCTGAAACTGTTGTGTGGCAGTAACATGCTGAGAGGTGGGAAGCTTGAAGTTTTTCTGTTGTAGGCTTCGATACATTTCAGCTTAGACAACACAATAATCAGCAGTATTGTATTCTGTACTGGATTTTAAAACGGTACTTCTTTCAGAATTCTTCTACAGTTAAGTATAGGTTCAGTTTTGGTTCCTCACAAAGAAGCAGAGACAAGCATTCACACCTACAGACAATTTGTGTGTCTCCTTATCCTCCGTGTCTTTAGACTGTGGGAGGATACCCAGACGGACACAGGGAGAACATGAAATATGCTGGCTGTAAGGTGACAAAGCTAACCGGTGAGCAACCACACCATGGTGACATTTAACCTGAGCTGATTAAAAGTAAATGTGTCTCTCCTGCTGCTCCTTGTACCTCCACTTTCGTACTTTCCACTGAACAGAGTAAAACGGTCGTCCAACCCATTTTCCTCTGCACCATGTAATGCTTTTAGCGGCGAAACAAGCTGTTGCTCTCTCTTTTTGTTTTCTCATTTTCATTACAAGACAGATTCTTGACATTTTCAAATAATCTTTATCTTTTGTTTCATTGAAATAAACGTAATACATCTAGAGTGAAGTGTTTTATTTCACATTGAAGTTTGTCACTCAACACAATAGCTGAACTGAAACTGAATTTCCTGTTTATTTTCCTGTAGACACATTATCAATAGAGATTTTCGACAGCAGTTGATGTCTGGCTGAGATGACATCCCACATGTTGTGAACTCCTGTTCATATTAAAGAACAGTCTTTTTAAAAGAAAAAAAAACAAGTTAACACTTGCTTGTTCATGTTGTTGAACTAACTAGCATGTACTACAACGTGGTCAACACCTGGCTATGTTCTTGTGTATGAAATATAGCACTTCTTTTTGCCTCTGGCTGGTTAAACAATCTCTAAGGTTTATAGAGAATGGTCTTAAAAAGAAAATATCCAGTGAGCAAGAATGCCTTATTTATGGCAGAGGTCAGAGGAGAATGGTGAGACTGCTTAAAGCTGACAGACAGGCAACAGTAACTGAAACAATTAGTCTTTGCAACAAAGGTATGCAGAAGAGCATCTCTGAATGTACAACACATCAAACCATGATGTAAATTACATGAGGGTACACTGGGTGCCACTCCACTCAGCCAAGATGAGAAACCTGTTCTTGACTGACAGGAAAGATACAATTTGCACAGGCTCACAAAATTGGACAATAGAAGGTTGTAAAAACATCGCTTGGTCTGATATATCTCGATTTCTGCTGCAACCTGGGACTGTAGGGTCAGAATTTGGTGTAAATAACATAAAATCATGGATTCACCCTGTCTTGTATCAGTGGTTAAGGCTGCTGCTGGTGGTATAATAGTGTGGATAATAATAATTTATTGTCACACTTTGGGCCCCTTAGTACCAGCTGAGTATCATTTAAACACTGCAGCCTATTAGAATTGTTGCTGACCATGTGCATCCCTTTATGACTTCGGTGTACCCATTTTCCAGTGGCTGCTTCCAGCAGGATAACACGCCATGTCACAAAGCTCAAATTATCTCAAACTGCTTTCTTGAACATGGCAGGGAGTTCACTGGACTCAAATAGAGCACCTTTGGGATGTTGTGGAATGGGAGATTCGCATCATGGATGTTCTGCAGCAATTATGTAATGGTATCATGTCAATATGGAACAAAATCTCTGAAGACTGTTTCCAGCACCTGATAAAGCTATGCTATGAAGAATTTAAGGCAATAAGGGGTCCAACTTTCTGCTAGAAAGCTGTTCTGAGCCGATGCACGAATGGAAATGTAGGAAATCTATGTAAGTTAAATAAATATGCTTTCTGTGAGATGTACAGCTGATTTCAGGGCACAGAAAGTTGTAGGTGAAAAGTGCAATTATAATCAAAAATAAGGAAAACTGCTTTTTTTCCCCCCTCAGAATGATTTGTACACACAGTATTATAAGGGCATGGTGAAACACACTGTACGTATGTGGCTTATAAAATAAAGAAAAAAGAAAAAAGAAAAGAAAAATTACTTTGATTATAAAGAGGTGTATTTGTGAAAAGGCCAGGCTAGTTCATTCCGTGTCTGCCTTGATTTCTTGGATTTAATGTCACATGGAAAAAGGGTGAACAATTTATGTGTTCACTTGAAAAACAAACTGTGCCACAAATAATTAGTTCCCCTGGGGGAAGTGGTTTGTAAAATGCCCCCCCCTGCACTTCAATTTGGATTCATTTTCACTTCATTTCACATTTTCACTTGAATTTTGAAACCTTTACACCAATTAAAGTAAGATACTGGTTGGTTTTAAAAGATCTATTTTTACAAAAGAAAGTTTCTCAGGCTCTGACTATGTACATTTTTGTAACCCTGCACTGTGTTGTTGATTGTGGAAGGAAAATCACTATAATGTGTGGTTCTTTTTCCATTCTTGCAGTGACCTGGTAGTGTGACTGTTCATTAGTCAAATGAGGGTCACCTGTGCTTGATGGCTTGTAGCTTTTAAAGGCTGGCCTACATACAGCGTCTTTTCTTTGTTCACTTCCACTCAACCAAACAGTTCAGCCCCCCAGCATGAGCCCTTCCTTCTTGTAGTCTGAACTGCAAGAGTCACTACACCTAGATACACACTAGGTACACCCTTTTAATATTTTTAACACTATTATGTTGGAGCTCTTGAGTGCAATTTTTCTTCCATATTTACTTGACATGATTTCAGTTTAATAAACTACAGCAACAGCTCTTTAATCACATTTAAAGGCCAAGTCAGGCAGTTCAAAAGTGCACATTAATAACTGGGGAACTCCATCATAAAGGTTCTGGGTCTGAGCCTGCTGCCTTTTCTGTTTAGATTATACATGATGTCCTTTTTTTTTCTCCTCCACACCTTTTTTTTTCCCTTCCACATTTCAGACACGCATTTTAGGCTAATTGTTGATTGCAGTGTCTGTCTTTTAGTCTGTTATTTGGCCAGCCTCAAACACTATAACCTATTCTTTCCATAAATCCATTACCAGCATATTTCCACAATTCCATCCATTTAAACATGAAATAGAATTTCTAATTGCTCTGCAGAACAGTACATGCAGCTTTTACCTGCTCTTACAACAATATCAGCAGGAGGCATTATTTGTCTCAATCTTCCAAAACCACTACTGATCACTGTTGGAAAATAACTTCTTTTTGAGGTGACACTGCTTTGATTGAATGGCTTTGTCTACTGTCTTTTATACTGAAATACATTTAAGAAAGCATATTTTGGCAGTCAGTATGGACAGGAGGATCATTTTAACAAATCAAGAGAAGATCCTTTAAAAAATGCCTTTAATGCTTGTCTATGTCCACTGACAACTATACCAAGATCATTACTAGTCGTTGTTTTTTTTTTTTCTTGGTTATTCAGTCCGTTAAATACCAGTGACTGGCCACCATAACTACACAGAAAGACCTTGATGTTTAACAGCACAGTTGTGTGTTTTTTCCAATGCCTATTCAAGCAGAGCTCTCTATTATAATGTTCAGCAAGACGGTGTGTGGTGAAGTGATTCATGTGGAGCAGTTAGATTCATGTCGAGTTACATGTGTAGCACTGAACTACAGTAAGTGATACCATCCATGTGGTTTTTTGTTTGTTTGTTTGTTTGTTTGTTTTTCCCTCTCAGGAGAAAACAGTTTGTTCATTTAATGGGGCGTATGATGAGATCATATTCCTTTTAAAATGAGTTTTTAAAGGCAGTTGCCCTGGCTTTGGTGCTAAAGACTTATTTATCTTTTGTTCTGGAAACTCACAATTATCCGTTTTCTACCACAGTGTAATAAAGCTCCATGATAGATTACCAACACCACACATCTCCCTATACTAATGAAGACACATATGATATTTCTCTTAGTATTTAGGTATAAACACAAAGCCAACAACACAAAGCAAAGATGAAAATCAGCACAAAGAGACGGTAATTGTTCAGCTTTTATATCTCTCTGGTTTCTTGGCTAGCTTAGCATTAGCATGCTGTCTGTGCAGGTGCTCGCAAAGAGCTGAAGTTGTGTTAGCAACATAATGCAGTTATTTCTGTCCTGGATGCAGTTTGCACCTTGCCATCACGCTGTCATCCTTTTGTGCAATAAAAATAAAAGTAATGTACATATCCACACAGTGGGGTGTTCTATTTCCCTTCTCCAGCACATGAATTGAAATCAGCTGATTCTAGTGCAAGTAGAACCAATAAGTGCAAGTAGACTAACAATTCCAAGGAAATGAACTACTGTGAACTGGTTCTCTACAATAACTACAAGACTGTGGAAGTCATTTGAGTACAGTTAACTGATTATCATGTTCAAGAAAGTAGTTTGAGATGATCTGAGCACTGTGACATCATGCATTATTCTGTTGGAGGCAGCCATTAGAAAATTATTACACTTGGACATGAAGAGATGGATAAGTTTATCAACAGTAGTGTTCTGTTGCATTTAAACTATGCTCGACTTGTAAAAAACCTAAAGTATGCCAAGAAAATATCCCCTACACTATTACACCACCAGCCTGAACTAGTGATGGGCAAAATAGAGCCATACTTCGATGCTGTTTACGCCAGATGTTCTGACAGTCGTGGCACCCAGTGTGGTCCTCTGCTGCTGTACCCCATCTGCTTCAAGCTTTGTGTTGTGCATGCAGAGATTTTTTTAAGCAGCCTGACCATTCTCCTCTGACCTCTGCCATCAACAAGGCATTTTTGCCCAGAATTTAATTTCACCTTTAACAGCTGAAGGCAAGTGAGAATGACTGTGAGTAATTATGAAAGAACATGCAGATAAAATTGTCCTCTACCACCTATAGTGGGGCATGTGGATGCTTTCAATAACCATTACCATGTGTGAGTATGGAGCAAATCCAGATATTCTGTTTTAGGTGACATCAAATTTGAATTGATGAAAGAAGTCCCAGACTTGCATGTATTTCCCTATATACTGAAGACAAACATGGTTAATTCTCACTGCTCAAAATTCAGTGTGATAGTCATTTTCATGTTTTTATTCCCACTTTGGTGTTGTGCATTATGGGTTTTTAATGACACCTCGGGCACTTTTCAGTGAACCATCTAGTGTCGCTGAAGACATCACAGCTGTACTTCATAGCGTGTTTTACTGTCAATTTAATTGCTTTTGTAACTTAACTATAACTTCACTATAAATGTCTGTGTCAAAATGTCCTATTGTATGCATTACTATCAAATTCATGTACATGCTGTTGTCAGACAACTGTTTTACTTTTTGCTTGATTATTTTTCAATATACGTTATCTTAAAATAATTTAATATTCAGAGTTTTCCAGTGCTATACAGTCTTTTGGTGATAATGATACAAGAAAAAGAAGTAGCAGACGTATCTCTTAGTTTAAAAACTGTAGCTATATCATCCATTTAAAGAAAGCTCTTTGATTATTAATAAGCGAGTTAAAACAGCACAAATTAGCTGAACTCCTGACACGTTCCTCAGAAGTCTGAGAGTCTTAGAAAATGTTTTCATAATTTCTTTTCTCATGCTTTTGTAAGGTTTAGTAATGTACTTATTTTTATGACTATTAAAACTAATCTGTTCACATAATGAACCAGATACCTAGGTATGTGTTATATTTTCTTTCCCTTTCACCTCCACAAATTTAAGTAGAAAGGTTCAAATGCACTTTGTTCTCATTGTGATGAAACCGTGAACCAATTTTAAGACTCTGTTGTCTGAGATATCTACAATAATGTTAGTTTTTGTATAAGGGTGTAAAAATTAATTTACTTCATCACAATGTTTTTAAAAAGGAAAACAATGTTTTATAACTCCTCAAGTTAAGTTTCAAACTAAGAGCTGTGAAATCTCAAAAATATGTGTGGCAACAGTTTCATTTAAGATTTTGTATTTTCTGTAAATTTATTGATAGTCTTTAGGGAACATGCACAAAATTTTCACATCTTAAACAATCTTAAGATAGAATTTATTAGTTGTTACCCACTTTTCACATATGCAGTTCAGAGTCACAGTGCGGCTAGATACGCCCTGGACAATTCTGTGTCAGCCAGTCTGTCGGCTGACACAAAGATAAACAACCATTCATGGTCACATTCGCACCTGCAACCAATTTAGAATCACTAATAAATTTAACAAGCATGTCTTTGAGCAGTGGGATGAAGCCAGAGTTCCCAGAGAGAACCCACACAGGCACAGGGAAGCGTGCAAATTCTGCTGGGTACAGCACCTTCTTGCTGTAAGGCAACAGTGCCAATAGCTGCAACACTATGCCACCCTTTTATTAGGCCAGTGCTTTTTTGAGATACCCTGCATTTGGACATAATGTTAGTAAAAATATATATATATAGTTGATAATTAAATAATAAAATGATTTAGTAGCATGACTGCTCTAAGTGGTCACCCAGGTTTAATAAAAAGGGCCCAGGGTAACAGCCTAAGGCTTAAACTAACATGTGGAACCTTCATCTCTTTATAATCCAGCAATGCATAAAAAAAACCTGCCAGACAGGCATCCATGGCTTACAGCCATTACTCTTAAAGTTTGTCAAAAACTACCTTTAAACCTGCTCAGTAAAGCAACCTGTAGAGCTTGACATCGAGAGAAAAATTAATGTTCAGCTGTTTTCATACTAACAGTGACCACTGCATCAGCTGACGTTCAGCAAGTTGGGTATACTTCTACTGCTGAGGCAGGTGAATGACCCCAAGGTGTCAAGGTAACTCTGACTTAAAAGATAATATGCCTTTGGGATGGTCCAATCAGAGTCCAGACCATAAAGATTCTGTGGAATTCTCTCAAGGGTAGTTCACAGCAGACATCCTAAAAATAAAAGTGAATTAAATGAGTTCTGTAGGGAAGACTATTCCAAAATGATTCCTGAACTTTGTGCAGCAACCAGAAACACTTTTTCTTTAGGCTATTTCTCTCAAAGGAGATTTGAGTAGTAATCAAAACAAACAAGGTGCAGTTACATTTTTAAATACTATATTGCATTTGTCTTTCAAGTGCATTATGCTTGTCTGCTCTTGTTACATAAACACACATTTGATCACAATTTACAGGTAGTCAACCAATAAATTCCATAGGGTGCTCATACCCACTGAGATAATTCTAATATACGTGCACACATCTTTACACCACTGCTTCCCTTTATATCTTGGCCAAAATTGTATACAGCACACACTATGCTATTTCTATTCCAAGGACCTTCTGAACCCTTTCAGGCTAAATTTCCTTTCAGACAAAAACCAGCACTGTGTCATGTCGTGAGCAGAAATCTAAGGAACCAACCACAGAGAGAAAGGCCTCTTGTGCAGCCAGATCAGAGCTTAACTATCAGGCACCCTGCCAGGACAGCTGCACCCGTTTGGAAGACTTGCAGTCATTGCCATGAGGTACCTTTAGAGAGGCGTTTGATTCATGAATATTGCTGCCTAACCAGAAAGATGAAGCAGAAAAAGGTTTAGATTGGTGCAGAGCAAGGAGGCTGCTGCCCATAGCTATAGATGGTAACACCAAGCATCATGGTCAACAAGGGCAGAAACCAACCTTGTTCTAGTTCAGGTTCACTGGCTGGTCAGTGTTGTAAAGCAACTTACAAAGGATCATACTTTGAGTGTTACCTTGTGGTAGCACTATAACTTATATGTTATAAGAAATCCACCTTATTGCTGACCATATATATTGGTTTCAGTAATTTTACGTAGCTGAAATGAATTTTAACAGCCATATTTTACTACTTTCAGGAGATAAATGTTTGAATTTTCAAATTCACATTGCATGTGAATTTTCCTGCTTGACCTTATGAGTTAAATACTCTGATGACTCTTTTATCTTTTGACTGCTTTTCACTGGTTACCACTTAAATCATGAATACAGACAGGTTGTTAAATGCCACAAAAAATTTTTAATTAATTGAATTAATTGAAAAAAAACCCATAAGTGACACAAAATCATTTCCAAAAGGCTAAATTTTCACTATGCTTTATATATCGTTTGTCTGGAATGTTTCAAATTCGCATCAGACTCAGTGCTTGAAATACATGTCTGTTTGGTGTGCATTTGCTTTGACTTTCACAAAAAAAACAAGAAATGAGCCGTTTCTTAAGTTGACCTTTCATACATTCAAATTTTCATCCAATAAAACTATAATATCTACCACAAATATGTCAACACTGAGCAGTGGGAACAGAAATTGTGTGACAGCAATATTATATTAGTGGTGTGAAAGTGCAATATTCTACTCAACAGTATATAATATAATGTGGTGTCATATTCTCATTTTTCAGAAAGAGGTCAGTAATATTTCTCTTGACTTAAGCTGAAGAAAGAACCATCTGTAGTATTTTTTTATACAGTCAGTTGTGTGTTCTGTGTTCTTCTTAAATAAGCATGTTGTGATAGTCTTCACATCACAGTGGATTCCCCCCCACCACCATTTTTACTTTCATGTGAATGCACATATTCCTTAAATGTGAAATATTCTGTCTTCTCAGCATTGCATCATGTTGATAAAAACTAAATCTTTGCAGCTTTCTACTTCACCATTTAACTGCTAAAAAAAAGCAGTATATAAAATCTCCAGGAGTCTGGGTTATGTCTATCATTCTTTTAAAAAACCAACAAACTTTTTATTAAGGGTTACGGGCTGTTGCCTTGCCTCACAGTAAAGTCCACCCCTGATTACAATCTACTGGAGTCAAAGAGCTATATCTATCAAAAATTATACCTTGGGTATACAAATAACGACTGCTCGGTTCCCTGTAATATTTCAATTCTGTGCTAACGTAAGGTAGCTGTGCTTAAAAAACTGTAAATGTATTTTATCTGTGAAGCTGTTCTGAAGGAGGAATGAGGCTGCTCATTTAAATTAGACTAAATCCACACATTCCATTTGTTTCACTGTGTTTCCCTTAAATGTCTAAGATTAGACAAAAACCCCTGGGTACCACATGAGTTATTCATGAACAGAGGAACTGCACTTGGCACCTAGTATTCAAATGAAAGGAGCATCACATAGATGAATACTAAATGGGGAAGTCAACAGTAGTGTCCCAAGAAATTTAGACTCTTTGCAGAAGCTGTTGGATGTGAACTACTGGAATGATTTACAAATATAAAAACAAACATTAATAACAAGAAAACAAAAATCCCCAAAATGTTTTACATCTTTGTTAAATTACTGCAGTTAGAGAACAAAGTCAGAAAAGTCCACAGGTAAACAGTGTAGGCAATAAAACTAATTGAGAGTTGGTATCTGAAATGCAAAATTGTATAATGCTGATTATCTTGCAGATCAAACTACTTTTTCTTTCATGCAGAAGAAACCAAAATGACAACATATCGTTTTGATAATTTTGTATCTTCTTTTACTGTGGGCAAACCCCACAGTATAATTGATGAACACTCTCACATTTCTGCTCATCTGCAGTATTTTAGAAAATTATGGTGTTTCTTGACTAAACAAATAAGCATCAAATGAAAACTTCTCCTTTTTTATATATCTCATTTGCCTCAGAGCTGAAGAAAAATTGGGCAAAGTACAGCTCATGTCCCCATGTAACTCCATGGTCAAATGAGGACTTGGATTCAGCACGAGTAAAAAATAGATAAATAAATAAATAAATAACCCCATCTACAAACAGAAAAAGAAATGCGTATCAAAATAGGGCAATATGTTGGATTTGTGATACTTAAGTGAGATTACATAAATGAAACCACTCAGATTAAAATTATGCTTTGCGTGTTACTATCAGATCTCGGAATAAATGTAAACATATTAATATTTATATGGTTGTTTTTATGGGTAGCACAGCGATGTGGAAGCTAGGAGACCACTTTCAGTTATTTGAATAAAAATGCAAAAGTTGAACATAAAGTGCTCTATAATAAGCTGTGTGTGCGTGTCTTCACTTCAACACAGAAACGACAAAACAAGATCAACAGTCATGTATACATTTGTGATCATTCATGTTGATAAAATGACATGAAGATTACCAAAAGGATGCACATAAAAGCATCAAACACACTTGAAAACTGTTTCAAGATGGTAGGAAAAGCATATATTCATGCTTTCAGAGTTCTAAAGAGAAAACGCTATTATTTAAACAAACGCTTTGAGCTTTGGCCACAAGGGGGCAGAAAACATTCTGCTCAAATCAACTGCTCAGATGTTATACCATAGCTTAAGATTCTGCCAAGATTTGGCTTTACTTATAGTTGACATCAATTTAAATAAATCATTCATTTTTAATTGTTTTTGTTTAAAAGAGAAAAAGGTCCAATTTCCATAATCCTTTAATTTTTAGTCTTCTCAGTGGTCTCCACCAACAGCTGAGAAAATTATATTCAACCTGTTTGACTAAACTTTTTTTTCTTTGTTTTGTTTTGTTTTTTTTCCACCATCAAGCTGTTAACTATGTCTGCTTTTAGTTTTGGTCTGCGGAGGCAGTCTGCAGGAGGTTTTGATGCAAAACAGCTGCCTTACTGAGACTAAAAAGCTCCATAAAGTTTGTGATTTTTGCACTTAGGTGTCAAAATTGTGGAAAAATTGGTTTCAAAATCACAGTAACAGTGTGGTTAAAATAACAGCTAACGTTTTAACAATGGGTGCAAACTAATCTCTTAGTGATGCATTTGTGCATATATCCTGCCATCCATCCCTAATCTTTTAGTGATATCCTGCCACTGTCCTTTTCCCTCATGAAGTAGGATAGTCGTTATTTGCACAATTACAAGAGGTGACCAAAGGTGACATACAGTATGAGGAAACATGGGTCACAGAGTTCATGTTAAGCAAGCTGCTTTTTGTTTTTTGTTTTTTTAAATTAGGACAGTCTCAAAATGAAAAATAGGAACAAATCCACAAAGCTGTAATGAGTCCTTGGAGGTTAATTCACCAGGAACATTGGACAGCATTCTGGCAGTTTTTTCACATTGTTAGTTTGCCATTTTCAGACTTATTATTGCAGTCATTACAGACTCCCTGGACAGTCTCCTAAAATTGGCAGACATTAGCCCGTGAGAAGAAACTGGTTCCGTTAAATAAAGCCAAGTATCTTTTTTAAATGTATTTATTTTTTGATGAAGGCAGTTTAGTTTGGCACACAGATGTTTTTGGATTGTTACTGTTGTGATGATGAGTGGCTGCTCTGTATGGTGCTTGTTTCCATGGTGTTGTATTCTGTTGTAACTTAAACTCAGATGGGCCAATTTACACAAGTGTTGAGAACTTCTGCCCACACAGTGAGAAATGTTTTGAATGGATTGTTTGTGTCAGGTTTTTTTTTCAGTAAAAATCCAATAACCCTATTTATTATCAATGAGTGATTCTCCCTCAAAATTACAGAAAAGTGGCTATATTGCAACAACACTAAGCCATTGCTTTGAGCAAGGCAATATCAAAGCAACTCCTTAATGTGCAGGTGACAATACCCTTTTATTTGTCAATATGTCTGTGTTACACAGTGCACTGGTGCCCAGAAGGGGTGATGTATGGATCAAATTATCAAGAAGGAGATTAAATAAATCTGTTCAACTTTTACGGGCATGTATTTTTGTCAGCGAGAAGATAAAGCTCAGCAATCCTTTGTAAAACAAAGAGTTGGAGCTGGGTTTACTCCAAGGGAGAAGAGTGACCTGCATAGATTGGAAAAAATGGGGGGCATCTATTGATTTTTTACCTCACTATGTCAAGGTCATTGAAATGACTCTGTAATTGAAGTTCTTTAATGGACCCACTAAAATAGTGTGGGGTAGATGAGAGGGTCCAGAGACCAGCCTGAGGAGATAACCCTTACTGCTGGCCATAGATGTATTGTCCAAGGAGGAGGCAATAAAATGTAATATGTACAGAGATTAAACATTTAAATACGTTCATATTATGTGGAGAAAAAAAAATGCTGATTCAACCTACCGCGCAAGAAATGAATGAATTCCTTAATTTTCTGTGCTTCCTTAGTCCTTCACAAGGTCACTATAGATCTTCAGTTCAGACAAGCAAAAAGAATCTACTTGTGCTGCTCAGTGGAGAAGCACATTTAATAATAAGGTTTAGCATCTTGCTGCTTCATCTAATTTATTGATTCATTCACACACATCCGTATGACTGATGTCATCACAGTTAGCTTGAAATTACTAAAGTTGGTCAAAATTTTAATGGATTTAGAAGCATGAAGCAGCATCAAAGTTTAGGAAATACTTCAACTGTTGCCTTCCTGAGTATTTTGATAAATGGATCTTTACATTAAGTTTTGACCATGTTTAGCATTGTGGTTGTTTCAGTATAGACAGGCTCCATACTGTTGACTGCCCATACTTTCACTCTTAACCTGCCGTCTCTGTGTGTGTGTGTGTGTGTGTGTGTGTGTGTGTGTGTGTGTGTGTGTCAGCCAACTTGTACATATATCATGTCTACATTTCTCTGCTGGCAAACCTGTTCTGCAACATCTAATCATAAAGAGTATATTTATCCCAGATATGGAACCCTCTCTATACCAGATGATTCTATCATTAGCACCGTGGTCACGTTAGGCCAGCTCTCCGCTGAGTTCCTCTGGTGTTTTGTTTTACCAGTGTTAACCTACTTCTCTCTGCAACTCCGATTTTCTTTGTGTGCTCGCCAGCTTCTGATTATCTCTAGTTCAGCATCTTGCTATGGCATTTACACTTGCTTGGCTGTTCACTCTGCCTAGATCAGTAATCACTTCTCAGACAATATTAACTCAACCCTTTTTACAATAAACCTGTTTGTTTATTTATTTTTTTTATTTGTTTTTAACTCAAACCTCACAGTAAATGTGACAGAGACCCAAAATTATACAAACTTGACCATCTGTAGTTTAAAATTACTTGGGAACGCTCTATTTCCAAAAACATATCTTAGCTGATGAAATAATAAAAATAAATTTCAAGACAAATAATACAATTACTTGATATGTAAATTATTTTCCAATGTTTTGTATAAGTTTTAAAAATTGTGATTCATATTTTTTAAGACCGTACTGAGTCCTCACAAAAGCACAGACTGTTGGTTTTCTGTTGTCTGTATGAACATTTCATTAGGATCAATTTTATTTAGTTTATCATTTAAATATGCAAAGTCCTCCTAGAATAAATGGATTCAGTCAGTTTAAACCATTGTATACTTTCTTTTAAAACAAATTGTTAAATGTGTTTGTAGTCCATGTTTTAAAAGTTTATGATAATTGGTCTCAGCTGCTTTTGATTGACAAAATTAGGCAATAACATTCAATCAATAACATCCCATTAAACTGCTTGTTTGTACTTTTAAAGACGTGCAGTCTTGGAAAAAGAGTTTTCACAGGACTCTTTGCAGCGCCGTGAAGAACTGAGCACACCCTTACTCACTCATTCTTATTCAGTAAGAATTAAGAAGGTAAGCAGCAGCCAGGTGCTGCTAATCAAAAGTTCTTGATTAAGTGATCATCAGAAAGTGTGATCACCTCTGAAGCAGAAGTTTTGACAGTTTGATGGTCTGGAGCATTCAGATGCGTGTTAACACAATGTTACAATCTTTCCAGGAGTGGACGTCACAGCAGATTCAACCTAAGGTCAGACCATGCAATGCTCGGAGAAATTGCCAAAATCCTAAGAGCTACATCTCAGTTAGCATGTTAAATGTTAGAGGATGGCAGTAGAATTTGAAAAAGACTAAACAAGTATGAAAGGATCGTGAGGACAAAATCCTCCTCTGTAGATTGCAGATTAGCCGCATCTAAAAAAAATCCTAGATTTCTGGAACAGTAAACACTGGACTGAGGTGACTGCCAAAAAATAGGTGGAGTCTGATTTTAGCCAAATGCGGCAATATGGTAAATGGTAAATGGCCTGTATTTGTATAGCGCTTTACTTAGTCCCTAAGGACCCCAAAGCGCTTTACACTACATTCAGTCATTCACACACTGGTGATGGCAAGCTACATTGTAGCCACAGCTGCCCTGGGGCGCACTGACAGAGGCTATCCATTATAGCCAAACACAGCATGCCAGCACAAATACCAGCTATGTTGCAGTCAATGAGTCTACTTGAACTCTTCTGTATGCCAAAGCATTCCAGAGTCAAATGTGAATCCATCTGTATAAAAGTTTAATTGTAGCAGAATGTGGGTCATGCAACACGACAATGATCCTAAGCACATCAGTTAAATTACAAAAGAAAGTCTGAAAAAGAAAAGACTTGTGTTGTTGCAATGGCCCAGACAACGTCCAGACCTCATCCCAGCTGTAATCTGAGGTGGGACCTTAAAAGAGCTGTGCATAAACAAATGCTCGCAAACATCATTTAACTAAAACAACGCTGTTTTAAAAAAAAAAAAAAGAGTGCCAAGGGGGGGAAAAAAAAGGGAGCCAAAAATCTTCCACAATGACGTAAGAGACTGATAGTTATACTGAAAATGATTATGTTGTCATTGTGGCTAAAGGTGGTTCTACAAATTATTGAATCATAGTTTTTCACAGGCCTGCACAGACTCTTGTGAAAACATTTTTGTGCACATGACTGTATGTGTTTGTTGGACTTTATGCTGACATAGCATAAATTATCAGTTTAATTGTAGCTTAATTTCATGTACATTTTCATTCAGCATTTTAATGCTGTAGATCTCTTCATTGAAGCCAGTGCAATATGTCACACATCTGTTCTATGTTAAATTCATAACCTCCTTTTCCTCCTCCCTTTCCTCATCTATTCTCCCCACATCTAACTTGTCTTTTTATCTCTATTCTTTGCACAAGCATTGTGTCCTCTGGCAGTCTAAGTAGCTCATTGTTGTGGGGAGAATGCTCTCTCATGGGAGCCATAGCCAGTCAAGAGTGGATTGCCTCAGTGAGATGCATTTTTACTTTGTCTGTCAGTTGTGATGAGGGATAAGAAACACTCCTTTCATTTGAGACTTCCTGAATCAAATATGGGAATTGTGAAATGCCTGATTAAAATAAAACACACACACCAAAAAATATTTTCATACAGTTCTTCAGGGAAGAGCTGTGGGAAGATAAGATTATATAAAGTCCCAAGATGATGTAAGACCATGCTTAATGTATATCTGAGGAATCTATGTACAGTGTGCTTTATCAAAGTCACTGTCCACTAAACATGAAATATTGCTGGCCCTGTAACATGTGTAATGGTCTTTGCTACTCTCTTTGTTAGTGTCTCAGCAACGGTGTCAAAAAGAAAAATCACTGTTATTTAATCAGCTTTGTCAGAAAACAGCAATATGATTCTGGTCTTGATGTTAAAGTTCTCTAAGCCATACAATCCACTGAACATATTATTTAAAGTTTTTGGAATAGATGGCGGAATATGAAAGGTTCCTGATGTTTACATCTTACACCAGACAATGCAAGGGAGTGGTTTGATTGGAGAATATGTTTTCTAGTTAACTGAGTGTAATTTAGTTAAACTCAAAGTGGTGTTTTTAAGTGTGTTGTCAAACCAGCAGGAAGAAATAAGAAGGGATCTTTAA
>VUQG01021286.1:74672-97162 GCA_015106755.1 Etia nguti | reverse complement strand
ATCTGGTGTGAGTTAATACAACCACGGAGTGGTGCCGGGGTCGCGGTAAAGCTGTCCATCCACGTAGAGCCGGGTGTCGTGCCAAAGTAGGTATCCCCGACAGAATTTGTTTCCCCTGCGTCGGGAACATGCAGGACGTACTGATGTTTTAGTTTTTTGAAAAAGTGAAGAATTAGTATCGTTACATCACCATTCACTTTGAGGGTTACAACAGAAAATTATATATTTATTGTTCTCACGTGGTATCGGACAGGATTATTTGAACAAACCAAGAACATTTTGCCTGATAATTATTTTTATCCTCCTGTAACTTTACTGTATAAACAGCTAAATCCTCCAAAGTTTCAGGAGTAATACGTCATAATAAGAAGTGTTTGGGAGGTAAAAATCAAGAATGTGCGATACTGTTTGTCCGTGATTTACACAGGGGGAACAAATTGTGGCAGGATCAGCCTGATATTATTTGTATCCCACTGTAACTTCCCTGTATAAAGACCTTACATCTCAAAAATTTCAGGAGTAGTTAGTCATTATAAGAAGTGTTTGCAAACTAAAAATCAACAATGTGGGATACTGTTTGTCCGTGATTTGGACAGCCCAGCGTGTGCTCCCGACGCAGGGGAAACAAATTCTGTCGGGGAGACCTACTTAACACGCCATTGTTGGACACTGGAATTGGCTGAGCCGCGCTATGAATTCTGGGATAGGTTGTGTCACGAAGGATACACCTGACACATCCTTCAAATCTGGGGAAATTAAGGACGCATTTGTCGACCGCATTTGGAGAAGAGTTTGGACAGCATTTGTCACGTCGCTGTAACGTAATCGGCCTACAAATGCGGCCCCTGAATTTGGACGCAGCTAGGATACCGGAGACTGCTTCTTCTTCTTCTTCTTCGGCGTTTAATGTCAGCTGGCATCCTTGTAGATGCATTGCTGCCATCTTGTGTTTCAGTCCGTTACTACACTCTTAAATCCTACTACTTATTCCTGCGTCTTTCAGGATCTTAAAAAGCTTCAAATGACGCGTCGACGATTTTAATAGTCGACGTAATCGTGACTAGTCAACGAATCAGGCAGCCCTATTTCCAAGACAGGAAGCTGACTCAACTGGTTGCTTCCTGTTAGTATTCCTATATAAAAATAAGGCTGCCAAGTGCCTACACTGTATTTCATTTCCCAGTTAACCCACCGTCCTGCAGCAACTACAAATCTATTTGTGGAGGAATTTCAGTATTAAATCTATGAGGCTGTTCCAACCAACAGATTTGTGAATTTCCCCAGTTTATCACAGTTAATCCCATTTATTATAAACAGTTAGCATGCAATTCCCAATTTGAGTCAATCGCAAGCTAACAGCAGATTGATGCCGTCTTATTGCCCTTTTATCGGCATCTGAATGCTTTAAAAGCCACTTTTACCCATTTTTAAAGCAACTATTTCAAAGGCAACAGTCCCAATAATTTTACAGTTAAACTGGATTCACCTTTGATTATAGGCTTTATGTCTTTTGAAGGTGTTAAAGAATGTGCCATCCCATTTCCAGCGCTAATACTTGGAAAGGGCATGTCCTCAAGTCTGAGTGACGTCAAACCCTGAGTAGATGCATCGTCCATATCTATGGGTTCTTCTTTCACAACCACTGAAAGCTCAGCTTTTCCTGAATGTAGGTCAGTATCATTGTGGATTCCTGCAGTTGGTCTTTTCCCCTCCTGAACGCACTCAGAGATGGAACCATTGCGCTGGGTTTCTTTGCTGGGAGGTGTTTTAGGCTTCTTTTGGAAAAATTGGCTCATCACAGAGTTGTTACACTTCTGGCCCCTCTCCTTCGGAGTTTTGCATTTAACGGCTGAAGCAGGGGTCTTCGGCGATATTGGAGGAGAGTCAAAATGTGCTTTTAACAACTGTTGCCTGGAAAAAGAGAAAAGAAACAGGGCACATATGAATGAAAAAAACAAAATAAAATACAACACAGGTATGCACCCATTCTGCCTCTCAACCCCCCATTCTGATAAAGGAAGTTACACGCTCTTTTATCACATTCAGTTTGAAAAAAGAAAAAAACGACAACATAGGGAGTGTGAATAAATGTTGTTGGCATTGAAGTGAGCCCTCTGATGTTCTCTTCACCTGCTTAATCATCTTGCTCCTTTTCTACTGAGCCAGAAAAAGGAGACACTTTGGCTGCAGCCTCAGAAATGTGGAAAGCAAACAAATTGCAGCTGGGCCGTTACTTGACAATAAAATGGAACCAATGAGGTGTGCGATGTTCTGCTTTCCATATTTAAGAACTTATTTGTGCTTTCTGTCTACATTAGGAGGAGGTTCATGCACATGCACGCACAGATGCAAGCACACGCCAAGTTAGCTTTGCACACATGTGATGTGGAAACACGTTCTACTCCTCCCAACCTTAAAGAAATATGCTCTCCCGATAACATTCATCAGTAATGCTGCATACACATAGTCTGGACAAAAATGAACAGACAATGTCCAGTGAACAAAAGACAGATAAGAAGACACAGACAGAGAGAGAGATAAGGTAAAGTGCTACTCCACTGTTACTCAACAGAACCTAGACAGTTCTGATGTACTCTAATCTTATTAGATGTAACCGATTGTGCCTCATTTGAGAAAGAATGTGTTGTTGTTCACTTCAGTAAGTCAAATCCTTCTAAATACTGTGGTACCTAAGCAGTTTACTTCTTTTTGCCTTAGAGAAGACATCAGCTATGAGATCAAAACACTCTGTATTTAATAGCTCAATTTACTTTAAGAAAAAAAAAAACACTTATTATAGAAACTGCTTATTCTTCTGGCCTAGAGGTAATGATGATGGATAGATAGTGAGTAACATTCGCTTTTGATTTCTAACTAGAATCCATCAAAGCCGCTTCTTTTATTATTCATTTATTATTTGAGCATTTTGCATTTATTAGATAGTGACTACTGAGAAACAATGGAAGTGCAGGGTAGAAAGAGTCGGGGGTGAACCCACAGACTTGGTGCTAATGGCATTTTCCCCCACGTGTGATGCACTTAAACCACTTGGCTATCGAGTTATGTCCAAAGCTCTTTTCATGAATATTAATACAGAGCTTCACAATTAACACACCTAAGCTTACCAACGCAGAGATGTCATCAGGGCAGATACCCCCCTGCACTCGTGGTTTCGCAGTGTCCCAGACACTTATGGCATTACAATAAAACCACCGCTGTCCATTCTTATTAGTTAATATTATTAATAAAATATGATCTAATTGGAGAAACTAAAAGTTTCCTAAAATTTTAGGACAGACATGGATTGGGGCAGATTAGGGCAATTTAAACAGAGTTATAGATTTCATTTACTGACCAATACATTAAATACATGTAAAAGATTTATATGTGCTGTATTCATGACCATCCAAAATAATTATTCCAGCGCACAAACATCATTCAGTTGATTAGCCCAATATCATACTATTGTATATGAATTCGTCTAATTTTTTAACAATGAGTACATAAGAATTTATAGTAAAGGTGAAAAAGACACCTTATATATTTTTCCAAATACATTCAGCAAAGGATTTAAAGGATTTAAAAAAATTACTATTAAGTAAATGAATACAATACTGCCTTACTTTAGAACTATATTTAGAACCATATTCTCTAGCTTCTCTTCAAAGCAAAAGTTCAAGCTGTGCTTCAGTTTTGACCTCTGATTAGATGAAAAAGGATAAATTTAGTTTTTATGAGGGAATGAAGCTAAAGTTTGGGCATTTTATTTACAATCCCACTGATTTGTGAGATCAATACAACCTACTTAAATTCCCAGCACTTACTGAATTTAAATAGCTGCATCATTGATTTTCTTTACAATGTGAGGGCTAAAGTTTTATAATTAGAATTGGGTTTTAAAGGGCAGGTATAGCTACTACAGCACTTTTTAAAGCTGGGTGTTAGAGACCTTAAACCATAGATACAGAGCAGGAGATCAGAGGAATTCCACACAAAGCCTTTGCACCACATTTTATAAAGTCGCCGTCGCTGTTACTCGGGGACAATACACACAGTAATTGTGCCAAGACTTTAAAAAAGAAGCCCTGCAGCAGTCAGAATCATTTCATTAACAGGATTATGTGTGTGGATATCAACAGACCTCAGAGAATTTAAAGGAAGACTAATGAATGGTGTTAAAAAAAAAAGGGAAAAAAAAAAAGCATTCTGCACCTGTTACAATAGGAGGGCTCTATAGCAGAAAAGTCAGGGTGCTAAAACACCATCAACACATTGTGAAATGAAACCTACAGCAAATGAGACCTCGAACTTCAGAACACCTCGTATCTTATACCCAGAAAGTTTCAAAACTACAGAAACTGTTATTAGCAGTATTTTAGAGTATTTTTATTTTACAAGTAGCAGTGATACAGCAAAATACACAACCCACATCTAAATGGAACCCTGTGTGACACACAATTTCATAATGTGATGGTTCAGCCTCACAAATGTTCTCTCAACACTGAATCCAAACTATGTTGCATTTATAATAGAAAAGGGCATGGTGTGATTGTGATTAAACATATTTTATTAGCAATTTATCTCTTATCCTAATGTGCAAATACACAAATGAGACAAGAGTCCGCAAGGTAACTGGTTACTGTACCAGTGTAAATATGCAGCTCTGAGATAACAGCTAATGGTGCGCTAGAGGAAAAAGGCCTCTAACAGGAGTAAATTAGAGCCATCAGATAACAGCAACCCAAAGCACTGATTTCACAGTGATAAATCCGAATGAAGGAAGTTATCCCCAAACACATGCTGGACCAGAGAATCTACCAACCGCATAGGCAGATGTTTAAATAATTATTCCCTAAAAGCTCTACGTTGCTGTCATTTCAAAGCAAATAATCCAGTTGAAACAAGTCTATTTTTACACAAAACAACATTTTGACAGAGTCAAAACCAACGAATCCAATTTCTCAGATGCTCAGTGTTAGACAACAGGAAATTAAAAAGAGAAGGAAAAGGCTGCTGCCTAATCCACTCATTCGTAACCGTGATGACAATCAGAAGGGCTACAGTTTGAAGGGAGACCTTTCAGACTGTTGATAACAGAGATGTGATTGATGGAAGGGACAAACATTGTGGTAGACTGACTGATAACAGCATTCAGTCGTTCTATTGGCATCAGCCCAGATATTGAAGAAACATTTCTAATGACTTTAGGCAAAGTTTTTTTTATTGGGGGGGACATCACCGACTTAAGAACAGAAGGCTCACAGGCTTATTTTCAAATAACTTTAAATAGGAGTTGCTACAAGGTTCCCTAAAATATGGATCATCAAAATGATCTGTTAATAGATGACTATCTCTAATACAAAGGAACATATACATATACATATACACATATACATATACACAACATATACATCCTTTGAGAGATGTTTTCTGTTCTACATTTGGATTATTATTTCTTTAGAAAAGAATGACAGGATGGTGTCACTCTCAGTGAACAAGAGTTTATGACCCTGACCGGCGGAGGCTCCGGCCAGTAGTGTTCTCTCAAAATGCTCCCTACTTTCACGCAAACCAGTTCTATTTCCTGGGAAATGTTGTTGTCTGGAGCCCCACTCTTACACTATTCCCGGGATGGAGATTGTTATGTGTTACCTCAGTGACACATATGGACTATAGATATGAAATGTTCCACAAGGAGTCAACCTCAGCCACCATCCATAAAAAAGTGGTTTAGGAGGATTAGTATTAATCGGTAAACCTGGACCAGATCTTTTTTTAAGGTTTGTGAATCCAGAGTTGCTGGCAGGGAGGTTCTGACCTGTGCGTTTTAACAGAAGAAATGGAAACACAAGCAAAAGAGAAAAGCATTTCACAGATGTAGTTTTTGCTGGTATGAATGTGACGAGTTTGGCAGATGACAAACTTAAATATTTTTCCAGTACAGAGAAGGGGTGAGGTGGCGTTGTTCTGTGGTTTTGGGGACAATTTATTGCCATAGTCTCTGTACATTTGTCCCTTAGAGGGAAGGGTCCCTGAAAATCAATACAAAGACAGTCTGAGTGGCTTTGCTTTTATCCTTGTCCTTACAGGATAACAATATCCCATCTACAGGGCCTAAATGGTTGAAAAAATAATCATATGCTATGGTTCTTACAGTCAGCAGATCATCAAAACACAGAAGAATGGTGGTCAGCTGACATACAGAGGCTTTGGCAACACACGGTGGCACAAAACATGACTAAACTCTATGCTACATTTTGAAAATATCTAACCAGCCAATGACACGGCAGCAACTCAATGCAATTAGGCATGTATTCATGGTCAAGATGACCTGCTGAAGTTCAAACTGAGTATCAGAATGGGGAAGAAAGGTTACTGAAGTGATGTTAGGTGTGACAAGATTGTTGGTGCCCAAGGGGACGGTCTGAGTATTTCAGAAACTGCTGACTGGGATTTTCCCACACAGTCATATCTACGGTTTATGGAGAATGGCCCAAAAAAGATTAAAAAAAGAGAAAATATCCATTGAGCGGCAGTTCTCTGGACAAAAGTGCCTCGTTGAAGTCAGAGGTCAGATAAGGGGTTGATAGAAAGGCAACAATAACTCAAATAACCTCTCATTACTAATGGAAAACTGGAAAAATGTTGCCTGTTACTAGCCTGGTCTGATGAGTCTTAATTTCTGCTGTGACATGTGGATGGCAGGGTCAGAATGCAGACTAAACAACATGAAAGCACAGATCCATCCTGCACTGTATCAACAGTTCATGTTACTGGTGGTGTGATGCCGTGGGGGATATTTTTTATTTATTACTGAGGGGTAAAAATGGAAGCTTTATTAATTTAGCATGGAATTTACCTCCAGAGCTATGTACAATAATAATGATGATGATGATGATGATAATAATAATAATACAGTTAAACCCTATTTGCATAGGTTTAGCATTACCAGGGGACCTTGTGTGATTTACAACCCCTGCGCCAACCTCAAGGAATAAATAATTGGAGTTTGGAGTGACCTGTTGTACCATGACTTGTAAATAATTTACAATAATTACACCTTCTTATAAACAACTGTTCCAGACAGACTAACATTTATCAGTCTAAGACAGCCTGTGACTGCAAGCACGTGGCCAGTGTTATTAACAACAGAACAACCGTTTTACAATCTATTTTAAGGGAAAGGTTTTCACTTGTGGTAACTGTGTCACTAGAGCAGAAGATTGAGGATAACATGCAACCTAAATTGAACCTTGAAATTTCCTTTAGCCCAGCTCTGGACTCTGCCCCTCATCTCTGCGTCCTGTTGTAATGAAAACTTATCAGCCCCAGAGCTACACAGCACACAGTTAAGTGCAATGCAAGGAGAACTCTCAGTGACCTCAGCTGATGAAAACAAAATCTCCATTTGATTTACAGAAAATCTGTAAATAAGAAGTAGATTACTATGAGGCAATCAGGCTGTTTTTTTTTTTTCAATACTGTACAGAAGAAAAAGTGAAATAGTTTTCTTAGTGGGCATAATGCAATCTCACCAATAACAATGGGATCGCCTGAAATCCCTGCAGTGATCTTTTTTATTTCCCCCCCTTCAGGTCTTACAATCATGAAATACGAATTGAAGAGATGCTCAGAGCACCTGTGTTCATGGTAAAGAGGTAAACATGGATTGCAGAGGAAATCTGATCTGCCGTTTTTATTACTCGTTTAGCCTGCCTCTGCAGGATGAAGAATTAAAAAAAAAACACTTTGGATGGCTGTAGCAAAATGGATTATATTAAATCACTGTGTCCCAACAAGTCTGATATGCAAAATGCCAGAAAGAAATATTTTACTAATGATACTTAGATGAAAAGCTTACTCACAGACCACTTTATTAGGCACAACTACTCGCTAACAGATGTCTGATCAGCCAATCACCAGGCAGCAACTCAATGTCTGACCTAAATATGCATCAAGAGCAACCGCTAAGTGACACTGAACATGGCATGGTTGTTTGTGTCAGGTCTGAAAAATTCCAGAAACTGCTCATCATCTTGGATTTTCCCACAAAAATATCTCTAGGGTTTCAAGAGAATGTTTGAAAAAGAGAAAATATCCAGTGAGAGACAGTTTTCTTTTTGAACTGTGTACATCTGTGATGTATTAACTGAATGACAATAAAGGAAATTAGAAATCTGTTGGTTGTTGGTGTCAGAGGAGAATATCAGCCAAGAACAGGAACCTGAGGATTCACACAAGCTCACCAAAATTGAACAACAGAAGATTGGAAAAAAAAAAAATCACCTAGTCTCACGAGTCTTGCTTTTTGCTGCAACATTCAGATGGTAGGGTCAGAATTTGGTATAAACAACATGAAAGCATGGATCCACTTTGCCTTGTGTCAACAGTTCTGTCTGCTGGTGGTGGTGTAATGGTGTGGGGAAATATTTTCTTGGAACACTTTTGGCTCCTTGCTGACCATCATTTAATCTCCACAGGATACCCGAGTACTGTCGTTTATTGTGCCCCTTTATGACCACAGTATAAGCATATATAAGCAGTCATAAAGCACTGCACAATAAAATAAAAGTGCAGTTAATAGCAATAGATGCAGAACAAAGTAAAACAGGTAATTTTAAAACATCTCAACAGAGAGTCTGGTTAAACAAAAAGGTTTTTAGTTGCTTCTTAAAATAGTCCACAGTCAGCTAGTTTGAGTGGGAGACTGTTCCAAAGCCTTGGTGCCACAGACTGAAGGGTCTGTCCCCCCTAGTCTTTCATCTTGTACGAGGAACTGCTAACAAATTCTGAACCTGTGATCGAAGACCGCAAGCAGCAGCGTGTTTAGTAACAAGCTGGGATAAATAGTCTGAAGTGTGGCTGTTAAGTGCTCAGTATGTGAGTACAAAAATTTTAAAACGAGTCCTAGAATTTACTGGGAGCCAACCTAAAGAGTAATGTGAGCTTACTTACAAGAATGTGTAAGGAGTCTGGCTGTGGCATTCTGAATAGCTTGGAGGAGAGAAAAAGATGATTTATCTAAGACCACGGTGTACTTATCTTCTGGTGGCTGCTTCCAGCATGATAATGCACCATCTCACAAAGCTCAGATCATCTCAAACTGGTTTCTTGAACATGACAATGAATTCACTGTACTCAAATGACCTCCACAGTCACCAGATCTCAATCCAAGAGAGCACCTTTTGGATGTGATGGAACAGGAGATTCTTATCGTGGATGTGCAACTGACAAATCAGCAGCAACTGTGTGATTCATATCAGTATGGACAAAAATGTTTCTAGCACCTTGCTGAATCAGTGCCATGAAGAATTAAGGCAGTTCTGAAGGTAAACTGTGGTTAAACCTGGTAACATATAACTACTGAAGTGGCTGGTAAGTATATAGTTTGCATACACACTTACTCCATATGTGTACCAAATCATGCAATACAGCTGCAAGTATTTTATTTTTTCTGTCCTTTAACTTAATATTGTAATATTGTTATGGACCCCACTAGTGGTGATTCAGTGTGCACTAAGATCTAAATGCATAAAAAGCTCTTCTTCATTTCAGATATAAGACAATTCACGTGCTATTTGTCATGAGCTGTACATTACCTTGCAGATTGAAAGTTTGTCACCAAGTCATCCAACAAACGGTTGTTCCTCAGATCTGCTTCTGTCATTTGCTAAAAGAAAAAGAAGTGAGATATGAAGAAATTCTGCCTTATAGGGTCCAAAATCCAGAGATATTTACAATTAAAGTTGAGCGAAACAATGTTTAAGTAATCTTCTTCAGTGAATTACTTAAATAATTTAATCAATATTTACTGATATTGATTAAGTCATGTCCTTAATTATTATGTAATTCCATTGCAAGTCATGGTCATACTTACTGTATTGCAAACTGGACACTGGAGCTTGTAGGAAAGAAATTTCCGGATGCACAAAGAACAAACTGCAAAATAAAATGCAAACACAAAGTTGTGGTATATTTAATCAAATACACAAAAAGTAAAGTGGTACCCATTTAATCAGGTTTTCGTCCTTTCCAATACCAGTAAAGTTAGTTCACGTCAGCACATTGACATTTTATCACTCTAAGCTATTTGACGTGTGTGACAGTTTTTAATTTAGCAAAATGTAAAACCAGAAGAGTGACAGAGAGAGGGTGAAGTGTTAGGAGAAGATGAGAAAAATAGTATGTGTGTAGCTCTACCGTAAACCATTTTAAATCGTTAAAAAAAAAAAACAATAGAAATGTAATGTGTGCCTGTCAATGTTGCGTTATGGTGGAGCATCAAAAATAATTAATGTAAATATACTTCAAATTCAGCTTTTCTGAAATCATTTCAGCTCAATTTTGCTCGTTTCAAAAAAAACCACCGTGTTCTTCCTTTTATTGCATAAACTTCTTTTATGACTGCATCTGCACTGCTATTACTTACAATTGTGTGAGCATTTTGTCATCATTGAAATATTGAGAAAGTCGAAGCAAATAGGACACCGAAGCAGCGCATCGACATTCTGTAGATGGGAGAGAAAAAAAAGAGAGCTGAAATTCAACAAGTACCTGGCAATAATAACAACAACAACAATATATTTTATCTACTAAAAGTATGGCTGGCTCAAAGCATCCTTGCATGAACCTTTGCACCTTTAATCATATATTATTTTACGATGAAAATAAATTTAAAAAGAGATTCAGGAGAGCAAAAGTTGACAAATGAAGATGTTACTCAGTGAAGATAGATAAATGTACTACACTAGAGTTGGTGAATGTCCTCGGTTAGCAAAGGATTGCCCATACATTTCCATACAAAGGATATAATTTCCTAAAACCGGTCTATCCAACTAAATAACAGGAAACTATCTAACCCTCCTTTGTCATGTAGTCTTGTAAGAATGTTCAAGTTTACACAGCATTTTTTTTAATGTGACGTTTGCATAGCATCCAAAAATAAAGTTGTCCTTTCTTCTCTGACCGCAGACAATACTGTGCACACATTCTGAGTCACCCCTCATGTCTTTATATTTTGCTTCCATGGAGCCAGGCTTTCGTGTAATTAAAAAAAAAAAAAAACAAGTGTTGAGTAATAGTTCTCCAGACTTTCTGAAGACCTTTCAAATTTTTTCTCTGGTCATTGACAGCCTTTTCTCTCATTTTCAGTTGCCTCCTTGTACCTGACCATTTTCAGAGGAATGTTTTACTCTTCTTCTTCATTTTTAAGCCACTTAATACTGACCTATGAATCATTCAAACATACAAATCTCACATAATTCAAGGACAGTGTTGTTTCTGCAAATTGACAGATAAATTACCAAAGAACCAAATTTAAATTGTATATTTAGGCACTATGTTAGCAGCCTGCTGAATAAGGTCATAATTTGCTCCCATTTCTTAAGTTAAATCTATGAAAAATTATAAATGGACTGTTTTTTATACAGCGCTGTTCTACTGTAAGTGCCTTCTATCCAAAACTCACATGCTAATGGTTACATCAGAGAGCAACTTGGGGTTAGTATCTTGCCCATAGAGACTATGGCAGACAGGGATCGAACCACCAACCTTCTGATTAGTAGATGACCTGTCTACGTCCTGAGCTACAACCCACAACAAAACGGTATGTTTGCACCAACCACTCAGTTTCCAAAGCACTATTAGGAAAGTGAACAAGTTGAGGTCAAAAATAGAACTGGGAGGTAGGGGTGGGAGTTATATCCTCAAAATGATAACATAAAGGAAATTTGCAATAATATTTCTGACACTACACCAAGAAAATAAAAACTGTATGCCCTTTTATTGATGACTGCAGCTTGCAGGCTAGTGCTAGTGTCTCCTCATGGCATGCCTTCATAGCCTTGTCTTACTGAATGGTGTTTTAGTGGTGAAACAACATCGTTATTTCCACCTTTATCGGGATTAGTTTTCTTGCATATTTGCAAATTATTGTGCTTTGCTGGCGATTGTTCAATTACCTGTTTTTTTTGTTGTTGTTTTTTTTTTTTAACTGAATCATCATGTAAATGGGCTCTTGCTGTCATATATGTTTGGGCTAATTTTTTGTGTGTACCAGAGAAGTAAAGGCATGCTGTGGCGCTATCACTGATACTGTAATATGACACAGCCATCTCCAGCTGATGGACAGTATCTGAAAGTCATGTCCTTAACAAATACGGGGAGGGGGAATATCCAGCGAAGACCTGACGTAAGACCTGTGAGATTAGAGATGCACTTTTGCACAGAGCTGTATGTTTGGGTTGGGTTACGTCTCAGCGGTACACGATTTAGTTTCGTTTGACGTTAAGGAGCAAGAGGTTCTAGTTCGTGTGCTGTGATCAACATTTAATTTAAATTAGATTGACTTATGTCATTGTAGCACTGTATTTACAAGGTTAGCTAACGTTTCATTACCGACTGTAAGCACGCCAGTTACACAAGTGAGTTAAAGAGAAAAGGCTGAACTGATGTAAGTGTGACTGCTGGGTTTTCAGTTAGCTGGGGGCTAACAGCCAGCATGTCAACAAAACAGTTGAAATCAAACATAGCTAAAACCTACTTTCAGACATGCGAGACTGGGTGGCAGATCCGCTTCCATCTCGAAGGCCATTTTCTCCGAAATGACGCGCAGATTCTTGACAAAGTTAGCTTCGGCACTTTTGTTTTATTCGGCGCTCAGCTGTGAGAGTCCCGCTCACAGTACGGGATGCGTCCGACGTCATTTGACAACTTCCGCTGAGCCACAAATATGTAAAGATTGTAGCTGTGCTCGTCACTCGGTCAGAGTCCGGGTTACATTGTTTCAGTTTTACATTAGAGGCGGTCTTTATTATTTAGACTTAAAGGCATAGCAGCACTTGTGCTGCATCGTGTCTTTCTACAGCTGCAGATTCAAGAATATCAAATTTGACTTTAAATACATTTTATGCACAATGTATTTTACTGCTTGACGAATCATAGAAAATAGCAATAAAATAACAAAACAAGGCTTTTTTTCAGTTACAGTTTGACAGTAGTAACAACTTTTTCCAGATTAATTACAATATATGATGGACAGCAGCTTTTTTTTTATTTTTTATTTTTTAACTTTTGTCTGTTTCTCTCTCTGATGTACTTTGTTATATGTTTTTATAAATAACTTCCCGTTTCTACTGAGTTTAATATCGTTAATATGAAGCTACAGTATAATTTAGTATACTAATAATATACAATACACATGTACTAATAATTTTAACCAGCTTTAGTTTTTCAGTTTAGCAGGACTTTGCAGGACTCCAGTGTAAGATGATAGAAAATCCAGGCCTTTCAGTTGTACTCATCGAAGTCCAGCAAATCCCCATTCTAGCAGCCTCTTAGCAATTCCAGCCCCTGCAGAAACCCACCCCAAGCCCTCCTCTCGTTTCCACCTCCCAACCCCAGAGCCAGGATCTGGCCTTCACCAGCAGGAACAGCTTTATTCTGGACAATCAATTTCTGTCTTCTTTCTCTCCCTCGGCTGTCTCTCCTCAACCGACAGAAGTGGTGGGGGAGGATGGTGTGGTCTGGGAGCAGGCCGTGCATAGGGGGCTCTTAGCTGATGGCACTGAGAGACACGTGCAGCAGGCCCCTCTTATAAAACAAAAAGAATGCTCACAGAACATAACCTGAAAGCAGTTTATGTTACCGGTAACCTGACGTTCTCTATCATCATGTTTCAGGTCAATGTAAGCTCACCAGCATATTATGTAAAATACTGGATGTTTCACCTCACAGTGAATGAGAGGTGAAACACCTCCTCAAAACTTAAAGAAGTCCAGTGGCTTCTTTCCAAGCTCCTTAAACTACCATGACCTGGATGACAGAGAACCTACACACACATTGTGTAATGCTCACTCACTTTCACATTCAGTAGAATGTTAGACTCTCTGTATCAGGAAAAGGTATGCATTTTGCATTTAATGCTCACAGTCCTGTGATAGCCACTTATGACTATAAGTATGAGGCTATGCTGCACATCTGTTGCTATTATGCAATAACATAAGATACCTCTTAGTAATATACAGCATATCTGATGCTTAATTTGTGACATCAACAAAGTTACCACTGGAATAAATCAGTTTAATTTATATTATGGATTAAACATGAAATACACGAGAAATTTTATACCAAAAAAAAAAAAAAAAAATCAGTGGACGCTGAAGGATCCAAAAGTCATAAAGATTATGCTTTTCTGGCTCCAGTGGAGGGAGCTAATAGGAAAGACAGCCACTGCTAACTCCAACCAGGGAATCTGAGAGTGGAAAATGACTATTACAAAATAAATGACCTACTTGTGGTGGATGTAAAAGGACAGGGTCTTCTTTTGTGGTGTCCACACCATGACAGCCTCGTGTTTTCAGATGACACTAACACAAGTGATTCTGGATGACAAGTGTAGCATGAAAAAAATGGTACAACCAGTTCTTAGCTTGCCTCGTGCTTTATTATAATAGTTATTCATGCCTTTGGCAGTTGTTTTCAGGACATTGATGGGAAAGAAATAAGTTAATCAATCTTGTTCTTACAGTGGAGAATGCTCAGCAGATTTTTCAGAGCCCTTAAACGCAGACAATGAATACCATTTCCATTATTGAACTTTAGATTAGTAAGTGCTTACCAGAGATCCACAGTAACCCACGCAACGTACAGTGTAAACCCAAAGAAGTTAGCAGAACTTCAATAAATTAAGGCAATCGATTGCCCTACGGTTTTTAAGTTTATGAACTTAAAAGTTGAAGCTTATAAGAACTCCAATATTTTAATTACATTTGACTAAAAGTAAAATGTTTAATAATTATATCCACAAATATTTATTAAATACAACTTAAAGTCTTGGTTTATGTCTCTAAATGTGTGAATAAGGTGGCATAACTTAAAAGGAATGAGTACAACAGAGTCACATTTTGAATTTAGCAAAACTGTGTATTTATTGTTCACTTTCATCATCTTTTTTAATTAAACAATAGTCAAACATCAACATTGAAAACTCAAAATCAAGTCCCACAAAACTATAGTAAACTACAGTAAATTATATTTAAGAAATATTAAAATAAATCATTTTAAAAAGACTTTTAAGTGTTAAAGACATGATATGTACTTTTGAATATCTCCATATCAGATTTGATTCATTATACTGTAAATTGTTGAAACTCTAAAATGTACTTATACCACTGTCCTGGTTCTGTTATTTGTTAATACATGTTTGGTTAACATTCATATTCAAAACAGTGACTATTAAAATTTTATTGTAGTCCAGTTATTGCAACAAAAGAATGAAAAAACTCCACCGAAAAACAAAACAAGACACTGTGCTCGGATACAGTGATCCGGACACGTGAGTCTCTAAGTTGGGGAACAGTTTACCAGCTTCCAGACTACTGTACTCTGAATGAATACAGTGTTATTCAGCCCCTTGGTAATAATTGTAGTAGTAGATGTAGTGCAAAGATCACTCCAATCATTGTGAAGAAGTTCATCAGCAGTTCTTGGGAGACCTCCATAAAGTAGTAACGGAGGGTCATTGTCATGGATTACTATAACGAAAAAAGAGGTGGCTCAGCAGGCTCGTCCTGAATGAATGAGAGAGTGTGATCGCAAATTAATCAACTACTTCACAAGATGATTTTATGACAAATCATCTCTCCAATTCATCATCACTAGTAGTGACCCAGACAATTCTGCAAATCGTCATAATAATCTAATGTCTTTAAGCATCACCCAGAAACCTTTGGTGTGTAGGAGTTATGTTTGAAAGCTATGTAATATTTTAGTTAGATTCTATATTTTTGTAGTTGTTTTGAGAACAAACTACATGTGGATAGGTAAAAACAGATGATCAGTGTTCTTCATAGTAAAAAGTTCTGAGGCCACTGAACCCAAGTGACAAATAGAGAGGGAAAGCTGAGATGGTTTGGATATGTGCAGAGGTGGGATAGTGGATATAGTGGACAAAGGATGTTGAAGCTTGAGCTGTAAAGAGTAGAAAAGACAGGAGAAGAAAAAGAGGAAAACAAAAAATGAAAACAAAGTGGGCAAATGCTAGAATTCAAAATCTCAGTTTGAGGTTCAGGTTAAATCTCTTTCCATTGTGAAAGTTTTACATTTCAGCCGAAACCTTTGCTGTATTAACTGTATTGGGAACCTTCTATTTGAAAAAAGGCATTGGTTGAATGAGACGGCCGTGAAGCTTGGCGTAGAACGTGTTGGGCATGCTCTGTTCGAACCCCTTTAAAGGTTGGAACTCTGAGTACACCTAGATTGGGGGGCGGAGTGCAGTATAGCAAAACCACTTGGTCAGTTCAAAATTAACTGAACTATGATGAAGTGAAAGTTATGGCTCTCCTCCATACAGTGATATTTGTTCCTCCATACAAGTGTTAGGGATACTCCAGGTTTTGACCTGCCAGCATCTTTGCTATGGTGAGAACAGAAACCTGTGTTGCTCATTAAAGTGAGTGAAGTGGGTAGCACATTTGGTTTCTCGTAATATTAGACGTTGTTGCAAGAGACTGAAATAAGAATTTTGACTTTTAAAAGGCAGACGTGCAGCAACATATTCCTCTCAAAGTTCTGGATCGTCATATCACTAAAGGTTAACTTCTTTTTTCCTTTACCAGCTCATGTCACATACATAACATTTCAGAAATGATGAAAACCCTTTTCATCAGTTCGTAAATCTTCATTAACTCGATCCCCTTAAATTTGAAAGACTTTGTCATAATGCCTGTAGAGAACATTTATCAAAAAAGGAGAATGAGAATTGCTCTGTTGACATTTCACTAAAAGAGCTTGGAAAAAAAAGAAAGCTAAAGAAAATTAGAATGCTTAATGTGATACAAACAATGCTGGTAACCATCACCAACAGTGATTAATACAGAACCACCTACCGGACCTGTCACAACACCAGTGTTTGTAGTTTTTCAATGAATCCCGCCCTCTCACTTTTCAAAATCAAACAACTGCAGACATGTGGGCAGACCTCCATATTTGAGAGGAAATGACCGCACTAGTGAAGCCTTAAAAAATTAATTAAAAAAGACCACTTGACTGTTTCTAAAGCTTGCAGTTGATGCAGTTTTTTATGTAAAAAAAATAATAAAAAAAATAAATCAAAATAAATAAAAGTCATTAATAAATTAATTGGAGTAAATTCATTATTTTTGAGTCAAACTCTTTTTTTTTAATGTTTAAAATGTTTATGTAGTGTTTAAAAAAGAAAGAAAAGCAACCAAGAAGTAAAGCAAAAAACAAAACAATTTGTTAAACTTTTTTGCTTAATGTTAGTGCAAGAACCTGTGAGCACCTGATAAAAGACAAAGACAAAGACTCTTTTCTCAGAATCTAAACAATCCAGCTCTTATATCACACTAAAAACTAATATCTTTTATGTTTGGGTTTACAGTGTACCATTCCCATTATTTCTATTATATTTTATCACATTTAACAGCTGTTGTAAATCTTTGCATCTTTGCTGTCAAAGGTTTTATACACTTGACTGAATGCACTTAGACATGGTCGTGAAGGTTTAGTAAACATTTTCTTTTAAGTCATAATGTTTAAAGAATCCACAGGGCAAGAGACAGGGTATACCCTGGACAGGTCGCCTCTCTCTCGCAGGGCCAGTACATAGAGACAGACAATGGTTCACACATAAAGTCAAATCAAAATCCCCATTTAACCTGAACCCATGCAAGTCTTTGCACTGTGGGAGGAATCCAGAGTAGCCTGAGGAGAACCCATGCAGACACAGTGAGAATATATAAACTCCACAGAAAGGCCCCAAATTCAAACCCAGGACCTTCTTGCTGTGAGGTGACAGTGTCAACCACTCCACCATGGTTGACAAAAAGTTAAGCAGAAAACATCTTGCAACTCTGACATTTCACTCTGACTGTGTTTTACTTTGCCTCTTATGGGCGTACTGTACCAACAGACAAAATAAAATTAGCCCTGTCAGGCAGCTTTAGCATCAAAATAATATAAAGTGGTATCTGCAGAACAGACAAACACAAAGTAAATGCTTTTCACTAATAAGTCATGAGATAAGATGCTGACCTTGGAAGTAAAGCCACTGCCTCGATAAAGAGACATTTCCAATTTGATCAGTACAGCAGAGGGCTGTATTTGACCTGCCAGCTGGCAGTTTGTAGCTTGTGGCCATTCCAGGCCCTAATTTCATTGATCATGTATCCTTAACAAGGCACTAAGACCTTTGTAATGCTGCACTTTGGGCTTAATTGTTCCCAGGACATGCATAGATGTTGCTCTTAAATCTGAAACTCAAGTCTGAAAGGACAGTTTTAACTATCCTTGTGTAAAATAGCTGCCATTATAACCCAGTGTCTGTTTTGTAATCATTGCAGTGTGATTAAATTGTGTTGTAATGGTTCCCTGCTACTATTTATCAGATGACTCCAGCTTATATAGATAAAGTCAGTCAAAGTGGGAAGAATACAGTCAGAGTCTACATCAAAATTCTAATCATGGGACAACTTTTTTTTTATTTGAATTGGAATATTTTGGGGATTTCAGCCTTGACTGCAAGGATATCAAACAAATAACAATGAACATATTTTCACCAGAAATCCTCATGATGATTGAAAAAACTCACTAATTATTCAGCCCTCTATTGGACTCTTACAGCTGCTGTATCACAGATATTCAATGATTTAATGACCACCTTTATATATACAGATGTTGAGCATTAATCACAGGAAGTGTCATGAAAAAGGGCATACCTCTGTAATAGGTTGCTATCTTTTTTTTTCTTCATATATACATCTGTATATATAAATTATAAACAATTTTTCACCATCCATTATTTCCTGTGTGACCTATGTTTCACCAATTAGACTGCAAGAGAGCCAAAAATGTTATCTGTGTCACTGACATTGTAAATGTCAAGGCAACACAAGCTTCCATATTTCAGTTTGTTATGTTAGGTCTGATTCACTGAATTAATTTGGTTATAGATAATATTATGAAGCTTTGTTTTGCTTTTTCCCAGCCAAAAGTCTTCATGCTAAAACAATGTTTTCAGTTGTGTGTGTGTGTGTGTGTGTGTGTGTGTGTGTGCGTGTGTGTTTGATATGCCAGAATTCATTTGTCTCTTTAAATATTACATCTCAAAAGGCTGAACCATTCTTTAAGTCTGCAAAGCCAACCAAATGAAGAAATCACTGTCATGGCCCTGGTACACTGACCAAATTCAAAATATGTAAATCTAAACTGCTGTGTGATAAATGCTCAAGAAGAAGCAGAAAAGGACAAAAAACACATACAGATATGGAACCATGTAGAATAGACTAAAAGTCTGATTAGTGCAGTTTAGCCATATGGCCATCCAGTCCATTTTCAGCACTCTATAGAGACATTCTTATGGGCTTGGAAACTGAGGATGTTTAATCACTGGATGCTCCGCCAAGCGGAAAATATATCCCTATATTAGCAAGATGACATGATGTACTGAGTGCCTGTGAGAGTCTCCATTTCAGATTTTCAGGAACTGTGTTACAGATTAAACCCATTACCAGCTGTTTTACTCTGTTTCTATTTCAGTCTGTAATTTTGAGATGTTCTTTTCAGAAAACTGAATTACTGATTATGTGTGTTTAAGGATTATCTTTGGTGCACTGTTTTCTGATATTATGAAGCTCTAGTCCAGTTTTTAAAAAATATATATTCTGTTTTATTTTTATCTGCCCTGTGGTCAGAGCATTTTTTCTAACGTTTTCCTCGCATGGAGAAAACATTATTATGATATACTGTAGATGGAATCACAAATAGTTGGGGGCAGGTCTTTTCAAAGAGAGCTGATCAACTTTTTATACTTTTGGAATATTTGCTGTTATCCTGACAACAAAAAGAAAGAAAAAACGTCTCAGTATTTAGCACCATATAGATTATTCACAAAGCTATTTTTCTTTAACTGTGGGTTGTGATTCATGCTATCACTGCTTCATTATAAGTTACTGCACAGAGCGCCAGCTGGCATGGAAAGCAGGTTCTCTCTACTTAAAATGAGGTTGAATAAAGGCAGCAAGCCAAAACTATTTAGTTAAATCTTAAAAGTCAGCTACAGAGATTTTTACAGAACTTTAAGGCCAATGCTGTTTTGCATAAGGGCTCAATATTAATCTATGTTTTACCCCAAAAAGACCCTGTCAAGGACCTTAAATATGTGAATAATTCTCATGTGAAAAGTTAAATGCACTGGCTGTCTTCATATATGGACTATATTCAAATTTGCAAAAGTGAGAAACATCTAAATTTGCACAAACATCATTCTGTGCAATGCAAAACAGTGAAATATCAGAATGAAAAAAACACATACAAACACATTTCTGGAGCCAGATTTTAAAAAGATGATCTTATTCACACATGTTTATAAAATTAATCACAATTTTAAAAACATTTAGCTTTTTTGCACAATTTGTAGCCATTATTTGTAATTCAGAGTCTCCAGTAGAAACTGATCATTGTGTTTATGATTTTTACATTGAGAAGTGTCTGACAGGCTGCTGCTCCTTAGACATTATGCAGAACCTTTGAACTGGGGACATCTGTGGGGAAATCATGTTCAGCCTGTCTTCAGCGAAGTGTAGCATTTTAATGTGGATTCAAACAAGCATCACACATAAGAAATTTGTTAAGGATGCTAGCTGGGGTTCCACATTCACGATTGTATGTAGCTTTGTGGTGGCCTGTTCCTATACTTTCACTGAAATACATTTCACAAGATGAGACTGTGCCGGTCCAGTGACTGAAAATATATATTCTGTTTTTTAAATGGCTGACCATTAAGCAAGCTCCAACAAACACATCATGAGTCACTGCTGCATGCTGTTTTATTTTCTTATGCCCAGAGAAAAGAATCTCATATAAAACTAAATCCAGTCATTGTGTTTTACCTTAAAAGTACCTGTTAAATTAAAATACTTGCACATCAGTACAAACTCTAAGATAAACTACAGCTCTTTTTGTGGTTATTTCTCAATTGTTTTATTTTTATTTTTTATTTTTCACCTCATATTATTTTAAAAATTGGTTTTTAGAAAATAGCAACAGTAACCCTTTAGCCTTATAATAATTTTTGGCAACAAGTGGATTTTCAAGCAGGACACACACCAGGAACCAGTTTTAAGGGTTTTATGGGAAACAAGTGTTTTAGGGGTTTGAGAGAAAGGTGGCTGGGATGGAGTCCAGGGTTGGCTGGAGACAGGGCTTTGGAGAGACGAGGCACTGAGTTTGCCAGGGGAGAGTGGGTTGGCAGGAGAGCACCAGGTAATAGATGAGCAGGGTTGGTAGCAGGCACACACAAGTGATCCAAGCACACAGAAGGAACTGTTTAGCATGAAGGAAAGTATAAGGCAACAAACTACCAGCACAGCAGACAGAATTATTGGGTGAAGAGTGGCTGGAGAAGTTAGTGATGAGATGATGAGGTGCAGGCAGGTGAGAAAGCCAGACAAAGGAGGGGAAGGGAGGAAGCGAGATGCAGAAAGACAACACTAAATGTGCGGGCAGACACACACACAGACACACACAGACACACACACACAGCTTTTTGAGCTGGCAGACAACTTGTCTGTCTATACTTTAAAAAGTGAAACATCCATGTCATTTAGTTCAGTTGAAATTTTATATTGTTAAAATGGAAAATTGCTATTACTCATTTGAAACTGTTTATTTCACTTTACATAAAATTAAAAATCCCTTACTATGGAAAAAATCAACAAAGACTTTGTACTTAAGGTAATATGTACTTCAAGTGTACTTCAGTGACCAGCCGGTGAGCTCTGTGAGGGTCATGTTTTTTGACTTTTCCAGTGCATTCAATACCATCAGGCCGACCCCTTTGGTTGATAAGCTGACAGCGATGCAGGTGGATGCTTCTCTTGTGTCCTGGATTGTTTACTAACTGGCAGGAAGACCACAATATGTGCGTCTTCAACATTGTGTGTCTGACAAGATGATCAGCAACACAGGGGCACCACAAAGGACCATCCTCTCCCCTTTCCTCTTCACCCTCTACACCACAGACTTCAGGCACTGCACAGAGACCTGCCATCTTCAGATGTTTTCTGATGACTCTAAGGTGGTTGGATGCATCAGTGAGGGGGATGAGATGGAGTACGGGGCTGTGGTTGACTCCTTTGTCACGTGGTGTGAGCAGAATCATCTGCAACTCAACGTGACAAAGACCAAAGAATTGACTGTGGACTTTAGGAGGACCAGGAAATCAGTGATCCCTGTTTTAATCCAAGGGGTTGGTGTGGACATTGCGGAGGACATAGCAGAGGACTGAACACATAGATAATTAACTGGACTGTGTTAAAAACACCACTGCACTCTACAGGAAGGGCCAGAGTTGTCTCTGTTTCCTGAGGTGGCTGAGGTCTTTTAACATGTGTTGGACAATGCTCAGGATGTTTTATGAGTTTGTTGTGGCCAGTGCCATGCTGTTGCATGCTGGGGCAGCAGGCTGATGA